>QANZ01043003.1:40360-83641 GCA_003254925.1 Chamaecrista fasciculata
GCCGCCGTCAACCTCCTTGTTCCCACCAATAACGGAATCGGACTCGACGGATTCCCTCACGACAATTCTGAATCGGCGTCGGATTCCGTGTTGGCGGAATCGAAGAACGGCTTGACGGGAAGAGAGAGAGAGAGAGAGAGCCGAGGGGGAGAGAGAGAGCCGAGGGGTAGAGAGAGGGAGAGCCGAGGGGGAGAGAGAGAGAGAGAGAGGGGTTCGAGAGGGAGAGAGAGAGAGAGAGGGGTTCGAGAGGGAGAGAAAATTTTATATTTTTGGGCAAATTCACTTGAAATTTTAATTTATTTTCTTTTCTTACGGTTTGATCCTATTATAAAAAGAAAAGAACCTTAATATAAGAAAATAAAACTTTTGGGGATGAAAGCTTATTTTTCCTATTTTTTTAACGAAAAAATAGATGGAAAACGTTAGATAGACCAACTTTGACAAGTTTTGGATAACTGAGGGACCAATATGGAACGAAAAATAACTGAGGGACCTATTTGAAACAATGAGTATAACAGAGGGACTAAAATAGGACTTTGGCCTACATACATACTATTTCTTCCTTAATTAACAAAGTCAAAAGTCAAGAAAAATGACGGAAATTCTTTCATCAGGACATCACCAAAGGGGAAAAAATTTGTAGTAGGTTACAAGTCACAAATGAACCAAGAGATACGAAATCACCAGAGTGGAAGCAACAAATAAAATAAAGAATAAACTAATATATTGAAGTAAACAATTTAATCCTTTAATAATCCAAATAATATATTTTTTTTAGTGTTTTTTTATAGACTAAATAGTATTGTTGTTTAGTTCTTTCAAGATCAAATATATTATTTAAATATTTCAAAAATTGATATGTGTAATTCAATATTTAAAGACCGAGTTGTTAGCTTGTAATAATGTAAGTACCGAGTTGTTATTTTAGTCTAAACTAAAACAGCAAAACTTACGGTTTGTGGTGGTGCGTTGACTTTTTGATCTGGGGGCATGAGCATGGTCGTAGGTGATAGATTTGAGGGAGTGATCATGGTGAGAAGCATTTGGGAGTAAGGTTGAGATAAGATGGATGGTAGAATAATCCGGAGGAACAGGAATATTAGAAGAAGGTGTTTCGAAGAGATCAGAAGGGGTTTGATGAAGAAGAAGGTTGCGAATGAAGATGTTGGAAGTTGAGTAGTATATGTACAAGATTACCAAGTACGAGGTTAAAAGAGCTAACCATGTTCGTTTCAACAACAAGCCTTTCAACGACCCTGAAATGCGTCGATGAGAACAGTTTGAGAACGAGGACGAACGATTCATCATTTCCCAGAGACACAGAGACAGAGAAGCGTTGAATGAATAAGACTCTAAAAAAACAAAACACAACCTCAATTTGGTAGTTGCAGCAAGCCAATTGCTTATATTAAATATATTAAATATATGTTATATACACGATTGTTATGCAACGTAAGGGAAGCAGTGGGCTGTGAAGTTTGGGCCTAGTACTATGGGCCCATTTAGAGCCCATTGGAAACAGAGAAAAAAGAGCAGCAAGGCCCAACAAAATAAAGCGAACATAGGAATGTTTGGTAATTGAGTGGTGTTGCTACCACACGTCTATCACGTGAATTACAGCAAACACATCCCAAAATGCATATAAACTGAGCTACCACCTCTCCAACTTCCATCACACCCACAAAAAAAGGAAAATAATAATACTCACTACGTTAGTTCCTGCTTCTTCCAAATTGGTATGAGCTACCTCTCGCGATTTAATTTCTGGTATGTATATATGTTATTTTATTACTTCTTCATTTCAATATCAACTTGTCAACCTTTTTTAATGTTATTCACACAAATTAACCTGTGTGACTATATTACTATGCATAATGCATATATATATATGAAGTTGCCTCTGTTGAGAGCTGGAGAATAGACCAAGTTTTCTTGTTTTGGCCTGAGAAGTTTTTTGTTTTGCATGAGATATATATATACTAATTAAGTGAATCTTTTGAATTCCACGTCAATGGTAAGAGACTGAGAGTTAATTACCATTCTGCTCACTCATATGTATGTATGCGATCACTAGCTGGTAATACTCATCGGGTGTTTATTTAGCCAGAAATGATGATGCTAATTAATTAACGGTTATTATATATATGTAATTATGTATAAATATGCATAAATGAATTATGTTTATATTTTACCAAAAAGTTCATAATATATACTTAATTAAGTATACTTAATAACTTATTGACTATCTTTAATCTTGTATATTAATCTAATTAATTAAGACTTTGAAGTTTGATTCACTTTCGCAAAGAAAGTGGGAGTAGAAACTAATTAAGTTCAAGGTTGAGATATTAATTCAGTACAATAATTTTGCTTCATTTCATTGTCAATGCAAGTTCACCTTATTGGATGCTGACTTTTCTGCTTATATATAGTAAAAGATAATACATATATTATATATTGTACATTTTTCTTCAAAAGAATTTTCGTGAAATGCTTTGAAGAAGCACATGCATTTTTAGAAACTGTTATAGCTAGCCTATCCATAGCTAGAGGTACCTTATGCATCTTTCTTATTAGATTCTTTAATTTAAGCATAAAATGATAGATATGTTTTGCAACTAAATCAACATGACTTAAACATTCATTATTATCTTTTTCTAATTCAAAACTACATTTTCATATTACACGTTTTCATAATTTTTCTTTATTACTTGCTTATAAACGTTAACGATGTTTTCCCAATATCAACAACTTAAACAAGATATTACGTTTTCCACGATAGCATGCAGTTTCTGGGCGGGAAAAAATATTGCCAACACAGTAGTATTTAATGTGTTTTCGTGTATATCAAATTTAAGTTGCTCAACATTGCACGCCATGTATTTATATATCATCATATAACAGAAGGTTACGTTATTTTGCTGAAGCCAAAAACAAATATATACATGATCTTCACTCGCGAGTATCTACTGCTCAGGAGCAGTATTGGTATATATCATTGAATAGACTTTAATTCCCCCACAAATGTTTTATGTGAAAGCTCTTCTCTGGGGAGCTTTCTTAATTAATTATACATTGTCTGATCAAAAATATAATTAGCTCATATATATTAAAAACCTTTTCTGGCCTCCAACGTATATATATATGGTTACTAAATGGATCTTCATTCTCCTAGCTATATATATATATCTTCATGGTTATTGACAACCCTTTAAAAAGCTTTTTTTTTTTCTATTCGAAAAAACAAAGTATCCAATTGTAGATATTGTTTTTGGGTAAGTATCAAATGGTAGATTTAGTACAACNGGGGGCATCCACGCCGTCGGCTTCCGAGGGGTGATCCCGAGGGGTGTATATCAGTAGATATTGTTTTTGGGTAAGTATCAAATGGTAGATTTAGTACAACGAGGTCTATATATATCAGAAAGATGCCCAAAAGATCATTTTAATGTGCTGGACATAAACTAGATGCAACTATTTCATTCACTCAGGTAATTAAGATTAAGAGAAAATTGCAATTGTAATTTGTACATGTAAAGAAAGGTAGATAAATTAAAGAATCCGTTGACATGAATGAAAATTAAATATACAGCGATCCATCAATATATGTGGCTAGCTATATAGAAAATAGGAAGCAAAATGCATTACGTAGTAGGAGTAAGTACAAATGTAAATGCTAAATATGTGAAATTAATAAATGTATATATAGAGCTAGTCTTTGCATACAAGAATTGGAGCAAATAAAAAATTATGGGCATACAGTTCGTATATAACAGATTAACGATGAGAAAGCCAACGAAGCTGTCTTGAGCAAACATACAACACTACATATAAAAAGTACATACATACAACACTACATACAACACTACTTGGTACACATTAGTATGGGAATACATGATATATATATATATATAGGCATGCACAATTATAATTTAATTTGGAGGTTGATAAATCCTAAATATATATGTATATGCGTAGGAAGTGATGGATGATGATTACTTGTAGGTGGTAGTTGGAGCACAATGATGTTGATGATGGTCATGATGATCGAGGCGAAGAAGTATTGAGGAATTCAGATTCCCAAAAGGCAATATCAAAAGATGGGAGGGAGGAGGACGATGTGATGTTGTCGTCATTGATTAAGGAATCAAGAAAGGAGGAGAGGGTAGTATCTGCTGCTTGAAGATCCACCCCATTGTTGTTGTTATTATGATTACTAGTATTCTTCTCAATCATCTCTTCATCATCATCATCATGACTATGAAGCCCTTGTTCTTGTTCCATTAATGTTCCCATATTGGTTTGATGAATATTAGGTACCACTGATCTTGCTTCATTAATTTGATGCTGATGGCTGCTCCCAATGATTTCAGGTGCAGTAGTAGTAGTAGTAGTGATTTGGGGGATTGATTGATGATGAGCATCATGAGTAGTAGTAGTGTGGTAAGTGATTAAGGGCTTGTGAGTCCTTGGATCTATTCCCTGACTAATCAGCTTCTTGCTAAGATGGGTGTTCCAATAGTTCTTTATCTCATTATCTGTCCTCCCAGGTATCCTCCCAGCTATCAAAGACCACCTATATATATGATGAAAACATGATTAATTATTATTAATGAAATTAAGGCAATAATTAATTAATAAGAAAATGGAAACCTGTTGCCGAGTAAGCGATGAAGGCGAAGGATGAGATCTTCCTCGTCGGGAGCAATACGGCCTCGCTTGACGGAGGGACGAAGATAATTCATCCAGCGGAGACGGCAGCTTTTTCCGCAGCGTAAAAGTCCGGCGCGTTTGGGAAGGGTGCGCCACCGTCCTTCGCCTTCTCTCTTCACGAAATTAGCCAGAATCTCGTCTTCCTCCGCCGTCCACGGCCCTCTCTTTATCCCTATCTTCTTCGTCGGACTAATCGGAGCCCTCATGCTTCTTCTTCACTTGATAATCCTGATCGATTAGGGTTCTTTCTTCCTTGCTTGCTATCGGAATATGGATAACTGATTTTGACAACCAACGATATATATATAATAATAGCTAGGCAGGGAGGCAGGCAGCCACCTAGGGTTTTCAACTTTCAACTTTCAAGCTAGCCAGAGACCAGATTAGATATATAATAGTACTACTCCATCAGTGTTTTAAAGGTAGGCGTAACCACGAAGATTACACGCATAAAATTAATAATATATATAATAATTTCCGAATAATAACAATGGATTACACTACAAAAAGGGGCTCCTGGATATCTATGTATGGAACTTGTTTTTGAATTTTAACCTTTTTTTTTTAAATGATTTACACCGACCAAGTCATAGACAAGGTTTACGGTTAAGATCTCTTCTCACTTTATCATCCATCGGTCATTACCGTATCAGACTCTGTACATTATCTATTTCATGGTCCCACACGTGTCCCCCTACTTTATCCTATCCTATATATGGAAATAAAGAATAGGTGAAACACAGGAATGTTACATGCATCAAACCCCATTTATCCACATATATATATCATCAATCTTATGAATTATGTATCATACATCCACGTTCCTAACTAACTTTTTATTACACGACCAATTATCTAAATGGGGAAATAAAGGGATTAAAGGATCCTGGGATACTCAGTTATCAGTTATCACAGTACAGAAAATATTCACAACTCAAGAATGTTATATATGTGTAGTACTTTAAGTAGTTTTAATTTTTCGTTCACAAAAGAGTACTGGGTTTATATTATGAAGTACTACACCCGGGATGGACTTATATTACTTTAATTTTTCGTTCACAAAAGAGTACTGGGTTTATATTATGAAGTCTAACAATCAACTTTAAGTACTTTAAGTAGTTTTATTTCTCAAACATTGAATAAAATTACTTAAAGTACTACTTAAAGTACTTAAAGTTGAGAAATAAAACTACTCTTTTAGACTTCATAATATAAACCCAGTACTCTTTTGTGAACGAAAAATTAAAGTACTTTAAGTAGTTTTAATTTAAACCCAGTACTCTTTTATGAAGTACTACACCCGGGATGGACTCAAAGTACTTCATAATATAAGTAGTTTTATTTCCAATTTCGTTCACAAAAGAGTACTGGGTTTATATTATGAAGTACTACACCCTGGGTTTATATGTAAAGTACTTTAAGTAGTTTTAATTTTTCGTTCACAAAGTACTTAAATAAAATTCCAAACAAACATTCGCCAAGATCTCAATATGGGCATATCACAGTTGATTGTTAGACTCAGGCTCTAATGCGACGCGGCAAAAGTGTTTAAACAAAAATTCACAAGAAAAAATGTGTTTGAAAAATCGCCATGCCACAGCCAAGCATAACTAGCTACTGGCTCTTTTTATCATAAAAAAAAATTGTGAAAATATCAGTATACATTTTGGAATTATTCATATTTTCATGATGGAAGATCTTATATATATGTATCTCTTTTAAAATTCCCAATTTTTTTCTTTAACGGGAAAATTATTTTAAGAAACAATTTCATAGTATGTATACGTGGGAAAATAATAAAAGTTGACATTTCGTACACATTGTTACAAGTGGACACCGTCCAGACGGGATGGACCAGAATAATGTGCAGTCAAATACTGGATAACATAAACGTGGCGTCATCGAATTGGATATCTTAAATAACCGTAGGTTAAACAATTTGAGAAAATCCTCAATCCGTACGTGCCATTAAAATCCATCCATCCATCCTCAATTGCATGTTATTTTCATTCTCTTGTCGTGATTGATTTTTTCTTTTTTTAGTCCCATTATGCTTTACAGAGTTATATATCGTTCTAGCTGATAACACATTTATACGTCTTGATTTCGTTATCTTTTTTCATTATTACCTTGTGTGTTTGTATGAGCCTCGATTTTGAGTTTGTAATCTCTGAATAATTCATTTCTAATCACAGAGTCATGGATGTCTTGTTAATGTCACTGCAACTATCTCGATCTATTGGAGTCTGATGATCCAACCACAAGTAATATCCTCGTCATAGTTGCTTTAATTTGAGACTATATGTATCTTTGTCCTGTGGTAAATTATTCTTGAAGCATATTTATGTTCCGTGCTTAATTGTAGGAATATAATAACTTCTTCTTAGGTATCTTTTTGAGGCATGGACTAGGCTTTGACAATTACATGGGCAGATTCCGATGCTAAATTGATGAAGATGATGACAGGTTTCCTTTCAGTTCTGGTGTCACAATATACTGTTTATACAAGTGTTTTCACATGTTATAATTTATCTGTAGTCTGTTTCCAGTATTGTCTCGCTCCTTTATTCTCCTTGTTGCAGGTTTCTTCTCTTGTTTTTCGATACTTGGCATCTGTAGTGTTCTAATTGCAGCATTGAAATAATTACTCTTGAGGATAACAGAATAGGCATTAAGACTAGTTTCTAAGGAAGATTAGCATGACGTAATAGAGATCTAACAACTTGTATAACATGTCTGTGTTTCCTCTCTACCACTCCATTTTGTTGGGGTGTACGTGTAGGGACAAGTTTTCTGATGGCACAATACCAATAGAATGCAGCAAATTCTGACACTCAATGCTAAGAAACTCACTGCCATTATCAGTTCTTATGGATGGGACTGAAAGATTGAATTGAGTTTTGGTGTATTGTAGAAAAGTCTCAATTAAACCCAATGTCTGTGTTTTACTTTGCATTAGAAAAGTCCAAACCACTCTGGAAAAATCAACTAAAATTAAAAACATTTGGCACCAGAAATAGAAGTGATACTATAAGGGCCTCATATATCAATGTGTACAAGTTCAAAGCAACGTGTGGTAGTAATTTTACTCAAGCCAAAAGGTTTTCTGGTCTGTTTTCCAGCATTACAATCATCACAAATGAAACCACTATCAGTAGGAGGTACAAATTTAAGTTTAGACAAAATAAGAGAACTAGGGTGGCCTAATCGGTTATGCCAACATTGTCCATCATTCATTTCAGTACAAACTGTAACATTTGTCAGAATACTGCACTTCCTCTTTATTTAGTAAGTATAGGCCCCCTTTTGCTGTACCTTTTTCCACTGTTCTCTTACTCAAATGGTCCTGCATAGTGCATTCAGAGAAGTTAAAAACAAAGTCCAAGCCACCACTTAAAGCCAACTTGTGCACTGATAACAGATTATAATTGAATTCTGGAATATATAAAACGTCTTTAAGGAGAATACTGAAATTCAGAAACACATCACCAATAAGTTTGACTTGTTTTTATGTACCATCAGGTAAAACAACTGATTTAATTCCTTTTACCTCCCTTAAGTTTGATTCAATAATACAATTTCCATATTGAAAACTAGAATTGGCAGAAGAATGATATGGGTCAGCCAGTAGAGGTTCAGGAGGAAGTCCAAATTGGGAAGGAAGTTGGAAACGGATCTGTTGGGTCTGTTGTAGCTGAGGATTCAGTTAGTAGGATTCTTCCAGCAAAGAGGACACGTAGACCGCCAGGGTGGTTAGATGGGTTTGTTACTGCTTGACGTGGATGTGGAAGTCACGTGGATTCTGTTATGAAATTGGTTGTGGTTTCTGGTTATAGCTGGGTAGCATTTGGGTAATAGGCAGATATGGATTTGGTGAGATTTTCGTGATCTTTGTGGAGTGGCCTGTACCTGCGAAATCAGCAGCTGCCTTTATTAACACTAACACTTGAAATAGCATGAGTTTTCTGTCGTTCAATCCTAGAGATGATGGAGTAGGCTTTATTGAAAGCAGGTAATGGATCAAGAAGTAAGATATTACTTACAACCGAGTTATAAGACTCATTTAGGCCCATTAGGAATTGCATCACCTGGTTAGAGGAGTCAATTTCTACTAATTTCTTGTTAATACCACATTTGCATCCTGAGCATGAGCACCTCGGTCTGGGCTCCAAAAGATTAAGCTCCTCCGACAGTTCCTTGAGTTTATTGGAGTAAACAGCTAAACTGTTATTGCCTTGCTTCATCTGAGCTAGCTGCTTCTTAATGATGAACACTTGAATCTTATCTCCTTGTCCAAATTTTTCTTCTAATTCAAGCCACAGCTTCCTTGAAGAAGAAGAAGAAGAATAAATGCAGGCCTCTGAAAGTTCTTTGCTCATGGAATTAATTAACCACGAGAGGACCATGGAGTCCACACAACTCCACAGCACATATGCATCTGAATCTACATCTTCTGGCTGCGAGTAAGTTCCATCAACAAAGCCAAGCTTATTTCTGTCTTTAAGAGAAATTTTTATGGATCTACTCCATATGAGATAGTTAGTCATAGTCAGTGGATTAGGAACTAGTTGCAAACATGGATTATCTGAGGCATCCAAATACAACGGGCCTTTAAGCAAAAAACCACTATATTGGTCCTCACTGGAAGCAGAGGAATTCTGCAATTCTGCCATTTTAGGGTTTAGTAGGGTTATATCTGAGAATGGAGAAGACGAGAACAACAGAAATGGGAAATGACTCACTCATATATCATTCCAAATATGCAGAGGAAACGATATGTAAAAGCTGAGCAAAAGAAATTCTAACAAACTCGACAGCTGTACACTTGCATAAATACTATAATACATCAGCTACGCTAAAAATAATTTACACCATCCAACATAAACTTGCCAACTAAGCAACCAGATGGACAAATAACAATGTGACACCTGTACAAATAATTTTACATGTAACATGCTATGTTGCTATGCCGAAGAGTTGAAGGAAGGATTTTTTTTTTTTTCCCTGGATTGACCAGATTGACTTGGTTTTATATTTTCATTTCATTTTCCAAACCAAGCTTGGTTTGGAAAATAGCCATCTGTATATTGGATGATGTTGCTGAGCACTGTCAAGAACTGGCTCTTAAGTAATTTTCTTTTTTTAGTTCGACTTGATTTGCTTTTGGCTCTGTAGTTTTATGCACAACAATAACTCTTGTTGTCTTTAGCATTTTTCTTTCTTTCTTTCTTTCTTTCTTTCTTCTTGTTCCTTGTGGCGGGTGGGAATTACGAAAGTGGGCAATTAGTCCATCTTTAATTTTTTTGTAATTTAAATGCTTCTGTTTGGTGCAACTGATATTATGATTCTTACCTTCCATTCTTACTCAAAACCTGCAATGAAGAATATCCAGATGTTGAACAGGTTTTAGCTTTTGAAATAACTAAATATTTCTATTTCTAATTTAGTTTAGTTACATATTGGTGACTCTTAATCAACAAAGTTGAATGTTTTTCAGGCCACTGTTTATGGGGTTGGTGTTTGTGCAGAGTTTGGTGGATCTTTGTTCAAACCATTTGTTGGAAGTTGATTGCATTTGCCTATTTTCTTGTTGATCCTTAAATTAGATTCTTTATTTGGGTTAATTTTTCTGTTCTATTGCAGAGGCACTTTCAAGGCTAGATGCTCTGATAAGGCATCCTGATGCATTTTCATTCAGATAATGACATCACATTTTAATGTCTCATGTCTCCACAATGCCCAGTGTTTTGGTACTATGAACTATTTTTTTTTTCACAATTTCCTCCTTATTCCTCACATTTGATCATCATAAATTGTGATTGGCATAATGAGCATTTGTATCAATTTTTTTACCCAGCATGTTACTTTGTTGGTGCATCTTTGTAATTATGTTCATTAAAGTCATGATTTTGGCTCCTTTTGTGCATAAACCCGTTTTAGGATTATTTGCATTGATGAAGTTGATTCTTTTCCCCAGTGAAATGAGGATTGTTAATATCAGGTACATTAATATACGAATTGTTATCCATTGTGATTAAGTTTTCGGTAAGCTCATTAAATTTTGTAGGCTACTTGGCTGCATGAAATGGCCGTTTCAGGAGAAAATTACTCTCAGAGTAAATTGCCTGAACCCTGACTATCAGGAGAAAATATCTCTTAGCTTGTGTTTTTTGTTTTCTAGAGGATGCTTATCTGAATAAAGCTTTGGATTTTATGATTAATCCTGAGAAGTCATAATATTGGGGAAGTTGTTGTTTCAGCATTGGAGAGTATCCTTTTTCAGGCAGCGTCTGGTTTGTGAGTTTTGACTTTTGATGGCTGAATCAGTCTTGAATTCTTGATAATGCAACCCAGAATTTGTTGGACATGGATTATCCGCTCAGTTGGTCGGTTTGAAAGTGAGAATTATGTTATACTTTGTGTATATCGAAGTTTTGTTCAGAAAAAATTACCCTTTATCTAAAAGGGAAAGGTAGTCATTTTGGTCCTCACCATGGGTATGTTTCAATTGGTTGTAAAACTAATTTCTATTTTGTTTTAGTCTTTAAATTTTCACATTTATTCCGTTTTGAATACGAAAATGTGATTTTGTTTGGTTTATGCAGTTATTTCTAATATGGACAATTGACATAGACCATTTCTCTTGCATATGTTTTATAATAAGTGAGTTGAAAAGAAAAAAAGAAAAAAAAAATCTTCACTCTTTAAAAAAAATTAACCACAAATATATTTTCAATTTATGATTAAAAATGAAATTTTTTTACTCTCTTTATTAACTCACTTATTATGACTCATAAGAGAAAATATTTATCAATTTCAATTGTTCAGGTTATAAATAGGACAGAATTTAGATGAAATCGCATCTTGAGAATCAAAACGAAGCAAATATGAAAGTTCGAGAACCAAAACGGAACAAAAAAGAGTTTTAAGACCAAAATGAATCTTACCCCATAATTTAAGGACAAAAATGAGGTTTTGACATGGGGAAAATCATAACTCATAAGCATGAGTGATGGGAATAAGACTAGTTTTTTAGTTGACTCAGGTCAATCTTATAAAAGTTCTCTGTTTTTTTGGGTTCTGTAAGGTTTTATTTGTGAATGCTGATAATTTGAAAATTTCACAATAGTTCTTTAGTTGGATTGGTTTAAATTTAATTATCAGATAATCTATATTGATTTATGGTCTCCTTTCCCGGTCACTCCCTTTTTCACATCTACATAATAATCACCCTGAATATGTTCTGTATTATATTTCTTGAAGTCCTGTTAAAGATGATTAATAATCTCCTATGTAAAGAAGGAAGCAGTTGGTAATATTGATGTTGCACAATCCACATCAATAATGATGACTTGTTTTCCCTTTATGTTCTCCAGCATCCCTTCAACCTACCCTTTCCTTCGTTGGTAATTTGGGCAGTTTGAAACAATTTTTAAAATCAAACCATTCACATCAGATTGTAAAAAAAATTTCAACAAGCAGTATAAAAAAATTCATCAAATGAAACCGATAAAAAAAATGATTTTGACGGTTTAGTTCGAACGGTTTGAAATTTAAATATTATCAATTTTGTTACTAATATAATAATAAGCATATGTAATTATTCCCCAAATTTTACTAGCATACTAATGAGAAAAAAATTATTTTCAATATAGTAAAAAATGTAACCAGCTATGATTATAGTATGTCATGTATATATATACTAATATTTTTAAATATCCTTCCAATATTTGATTAGTAATGGAGTATGAGTCCCTCAATAAGAAAATGAGATAAAAAGGCAAAAGCAAAATAAGAATATTAGAAGTTTAGTTCGGTTTGTGTAGCATCCAAACTAAATCATTCAAAAATTAATGGTTTTCAATCAAAACCAAAAATTTGATCAGTTTTACCTTGGCTTCGTTTAGTCTAATTAGCTAAGTTCAATTTTGAACACCCCTAATATTTTTAATAATCTAGATAAATATTAATCTAATTCAAGTTTAGTAGGATTATAGTCTACAAAAATAGTAAAATTTTCTACCAAATATTTAACACAACTGTATTATTAAATTAAGAATCTTAAATCCTTTGTTAATCCAAATCACTCTTAACTAGTTAATTTTTCATTTAATCAAATACATCTTAAATTTCGACAAGTATTATTCATGAAAATTAAGATAAGCAAAGAGAAGGTTCCAGAATCCAGAGCAAGTTTATGAATGGAGAAGAGTAAGAGAAGTTAAGCATTATTGACCTAATATTCTCCAGCCGTTCAATAATTATAAATTTAGGTTCTTGGATAAGAGGATACGACGCACAAAGGGTTAGATTAGAAGTTAGAACCATATTTCAGATAAGCACACTTGATATTATCTTAAAAAACCAGGTGAGAGCTGCCAAGAATGCTAAACGATGATGATATGTTAAAACTTGAAAGGACAAATATTCCAACACTCATTTTAGTTAAGTCATAAAGGTCCCCCTTGTCTCATCTTCAACTCAACCACAAAAAAAAAAATGGAAAATAGGCACTTGCCAATTTTGAAAGGATGCCCCAATTTTCATACTAAAAAAAAAAAGTTAATAGTTGAAAAATGAGTATTTTGAACCTGTTTGATTTTGTATATTCGGGTGCATATCCAAGATAAATCAAACTTTAAAAGGACTTAGATTTAAGTTTTAGAGTCAATATTATTGGGATAATTTTAACTATTTGCTCAAATTCCAAACGGAATTAATTTTCACCTAAATCATTACATGAGAAAGACACGTAATTATATATATATATAAAAAAAAAACATAAGAACTTCCCTGGATAATAACTTGATGGGGTATTCCTCCCATTTTTTCCCAATAAATTTGAACTTCAAAAGGTTTTTCAAGATAGCACATAGATAATCCAACTTGATTGATATAGTATTACTTGTGTCATATTCCATGAGTAATGCCAATAATGAACTTTTTTTAAGATAAAATAATAATCATTTTTAATTTATAATTTTAAACAAAGAGAAACTTGAATGATTGACTAATTAAAAAAAAAATGAAATTTTAAGTTAGTTAATTGTCACAGTCGACCAATAAACAAAGAAGACGAGGATTATATATATCCTAATAAACAATAACAATGTCATATAATGATAAAATTAGAGTAATTGGTTTATGGATTGAGAAGAATCTATGAATAAAGAAACATAAGAAAGGGAAGACAATAGGGTTTGGTTAATGACGTGAGGGGGAGGTTGCAACAAACGCAGCCCGCACGATAAGATGCAAATTATAAAACTAAAATAAACACAGAATTGGTCCACTATGTTATAGCGTGATGCATTCATATATGATAAATGAATTATTTGATATGTGGTTTTTGGTATGTTAGTTTATGGATGCATCTCTAGGATCATTTTGAAGCCTCCATGTGGCACTTCCTCGTGCCTTCACGCTTCTCCTTTCAACTTTTTGACTTAGCAAACTGTGTAGAGGGAAAGGACAATATGACTGGGTTCCCTCAACTTTCTCTCTCTACCCCTAACCCTACCTCTTGTTTTCTTTCTCCTCTTCATTTATTTTTTGGGTTTTGTTTTTTAATTCATGGTGATTCCATGTTCTTCTGATGTGGCATATTGGAATCATATTTGATATTGGCCAAATGGCATCATCTTGTGGCATTTTCAGATATTTGGTTTCTGGTTGATTACATGTAGTACTAGCTTTTGTATTTCTTGTGAGTTTAAAATATATACTCTAATGACTCTTTTAATCCATGACATTTGATTGTGGAAATTTACAGACTAGTATGGGTGGAAAGTTTCAAATAATTGAAAAACAAATTACTGATATATGGAGTTGTATTTTATAGGAATTATGTTTGCACCTCATGATAGAAGACTTGTTCCTATTGGTTCCTACAAGAGTAACATTCATTTTACCTTAAAAAACACAAAAGAGAGTGATACAGTAATGCAAGTCCAACAAACAAGACAGGTTCGGCGGTCATTCTATAGGAAGTCAAAGGAGCAATTGAAAGGTAAGTTGTCAACATCATATTCATAATATTTTAACATAAACATCTCAAAACCCACTTGACACGATATTCTCAGCTAACAACTCTTCATCCATATATATAATCTCACAACTAGCAAAATAGCCTCATGAAGATGAACAATAATAATTCCTAGCCCTCCCCTCCACTATCATCTTAAAATCTCTTCTTCTTTAAAATCCCACAACACCATTTTCTCAACTCTCAATAACTATTAACTAACCATCTGCAATGGAAATTCAATTCCAGCAACCAAAGCAGAAGAATCAGAAATCAGGCATTCCAATCAGCAAAGGTGGAAAATTCAAAGGGAGAAGCAGAAGCAGCAGCAGCAGCAACAATAACAATAACACTAACAAATTTGTAGGGGTGAGACAGAGGCCTTCAGGGAGATGGGTGGCTGAGATCAAAGACACAACCCAGAAGATCAGAATGTGGCTTGGCACTTTTGAAACTGCAGAGGAAGCTGCCAGAGCTTATGATGAAGCTGCTTGTCTTCTTAGAGGCTCCAACACTCGCACCAACTTCATCACTCATGTCTCTTTTGACTCTCCTCTTGCTTCTCGCATTCAAAATCTCCTCAACAACAAAAAAGAAGCCTCAAAACAACAACAACAAAAACATGTGAATGCTTCTAGTACTAGCAGTACCAGTAGTACAAATAGTGCTAGTAGCACTAGTAGTTATTCTAGCAACAATGAGAATTCTCCTTCAAGTGGGTTAATTCAAGATACCCAGTTGGTTGATGATGCTTATAGACCAGATTTGAGCAATTGCAGGGAGGAATTCGGGTCGAGTTATGCGGCATCCTCCAATCTTTCTTGGGGTGGTTTTGGACCTGTTTTTGATCGCTGCTTTCCTTTTTCTCAGTATTTGGATATACCAAAGACGGAGGAGGGTGGTGTGCCTGAAACAGCTGACTTGGAGCTCTCAGAATTTGAGAGGATGAAAGTTGAGAGACAAATATCAGCTTCACTCTATGCAATTAATGGTGTTCAAGAGTACATGGAAGCTGTTCAGGACTCTAATGAGGCTCTCTGGGATCTTCCACCCTTGTGTTCACTGCTCTGTTAAATTTGATGATCTGAAAAGTGAAAACCACCTTGAAATCTTTGATTTACAGTATCTAATTAATTCACTCTCTCTTTATCTTCATCTAAAACAGCAGATAGCTTTAGAGAGAGAGGCCTGAAATTCTGTTTGTCTAACTTGTTTCTAAATGTCAGCAGGATCATCCATGAGTTGCATAAGCTATTCCAGGGACCACTTCCTCTTTTTTTTTTAAATAATCAATGTAAAAAGTTCTGCAGTTTTGATTCTCTTAATCACAGACTCTAAACTCTATGCTCTAAAGCCTGAATCCCCCTTTCTATCTCAATCGATGAGTATAGACTCTATGGATTAGATTTTGGAGGCAAAGTAAGCGATCTTGAATTTTAAATCTAGAAAGTAGAAAGTAGAAACTGACTTCACTATTTATATGGCTTTATATGGTACGCTGCATAAGAAAAATGCCAAGTACTATCCTCAACGGAGAAAAAAGAATAAGTCACACAGATTAGGTTTAGTTACATTGCCTCTTCCACAAAACATTATTTTCGGTCATCCAAATTGGTCATACTATTTTTTTTCTCTAAATTAGTATATGGTTCCCTTTATCATGATTTAAGAATAGTACTAAGTAGAGTTCAAACTCTTCAAAGCTTCACCCGAGTCAATTGATATCTATCTCTTTCTTAGAGTCTTTTGTCTAATTTTTTTGAAACAAACGAATAAATCAGAGAAAAAGAGACAAGAGCCATCACACAGCGCATGAAACTATGATCATCTCACTTATTACAACTAGAGATATGCTTTTACAACTTGCTCAAGATTCATAGGCGACACTTTTACCTGCCTTATGGACCCATATGTGTGTCCATAAGGCATACGCATGTTCTATACTTTCTTAATCCTTTCCTTCCATTTGGCTAATAAAGATTACAATAAGGCATATCTAGCTAGAAAAGCCAGCAAAACAGCCAACTGGCAACTGCTGAGTACCTATAGCTGAACTCTGAAAAAATAAGGAATTAGTAAGTAGTAAGAGGCCAATTATTTTTATATGGGTTTCAAGAAGTGATATATCCCATGAAAAGTGCAATCATTCTGTCAAAATCTAAAATGGAAGTCCGCATAACATCGAACCTTTCTTCATAACGGAAAGACCAAGACCGTGACATCTTTCCCGAAACTAGCTCCTTATTCTCGGCTAAAAATGGGGGGAAAAGGTCTAGTTGAACAGGTCACTTTTTATAAAATATTGATATTTGATACTGTGTACAGTGCAGAGAAGTTATAATCATAATGAAGATACTGCTTCGAGGTGGAATTTAAAAACACCAAGGATTAAATTTAGATAAAACCATTACGGTGGTTTTATCTAAATTTAATCCTTGGTGTTTTTAAATTCCCTCATTCAGCTGCTCAATATTGATAGATGTTGATTGTCTCTCACTCTCTCTTATAACAGAATATGAATTATGGTTGTCTATTAGGAATTTTGGATAGATATTCCAGTTCATAGGTAAACAAAAAGTAAGCTTTTCAATATCTTTTGCCCTTTTGTTAGCCTACTTAATTGTCTTCCAACCTTATTATTGCAAATTCACAATAGCAAAACTACATCTCTAATCTCCGACAATAATGTAAGTTTGTGGCTTTACTTACCTCTAATTAGGAACATTAGCAACTGGACACTGGATTTGCGGAAGGAATAAGCAACTGATTCAAAAAAATTAAAATATTCCAAAACGACCATTTTACGTGATGGATATAATTATCTTAAAACTACTTGATAATTAATAATCATGAAAGAACAGAGCCACAACACAACAAAGATTAGCAAGGATATGCAATGAACATTTAGAGATACAAAACAGAGAGAGATAAGAAAATAAACATAGACAGATGGTACTGAATGAGGGATTATTCTCAGTAATCTTCTTCTTCATCATCCACACCTTCTGCCCCAACTTCTTCATAGTCCTTCTCAAGAGCAGCAAGATCCTCTCGGGCTTCCGAAAATTCACCTTCTTCCATTCCTTCACCCACATACCAGTGCACAAATGCCCGCTTAGCATACATGAGATCAAATTTGTGGTCAATTCGAGCGAAAACCTCAGCTACAGCTGTGTTATTGCTTATCATACAAACTGCACGCTGCACTTTAGCAAGATCACCTCCAGGCACCACTGTTGGAGGCTGGTAATTGATACCACACTTGAAACCAGTAGGACACCTACAATTAGTAATCAATATCAAAATGAATAAGTCGGACTAGTTTAAAGATAGAATGAAGTCCAAAGATTATTATGTCCCCTCTGAATTTGAGTATGTTTGGCAATTAGGAAGGGAATGGAGGGGAGGGGAGGAGAAGAATCTTTTCCAAAATATTTTAATTTGGGGTATTTGAAATTTATAAAGGAGGAGAACGGAAGACAAAAATTTAATCCCTCAATATCTTTCCCTCCACTTTTCAACTTCCCGAACTTTACCTTCTCTTTAATCCCTAATCCAAACTTACTCTTAGGATTCACCAGAACCCTCCCTGACAGGCTGACATGACATAAGCATGCCATGCATAGAAGAATAGTTTCAGCATTTTTCTGCTCAAGGCTGAACTTTTAAAGTTGTTTGTCTTTAATCAATTCCAAAAATTGAAAAAAAACATCTTTGTACAATCAAACAAAAGAAATAGCATGGTAGCAGCAAAAACAGAACCATGAGGCAGAGAATTTTTTTTCATTACCAGTCAACAAATTGGACAGTCCTCTTGGTCTTGATAGTGGCAACAGCACCATTAACGTCTTTAGGCACAACATCTCCACGATACATCAGGCAGCATGCCATGTATTTCCCATGTCTTGGGTCACACTTAGCCATCATACTTGATGGCTCAAAGACAGCACTGGTGATCTCAGGAACTGATAGCTGCTCATGGTAGGCCTTTGCAGCAGAGATTACAGGAGCATAAGATGAGAGCATAAAATGGATACGAGGATATGGCACAAGGTTAGTCTGGAACTCAGTAACATCCACATTGATTGCACCATCAAATCTCAAGGATGTGGTTAAGGAAGAGATTATTTGAGAAATCAAGCGATTCAAGTTCGAGTAGGTTGGCCTTTCTATATCTAATGATCTCCTGCAGATATCATATATAGCTTCGTTGTCCAAAAGCACAGCTACATCAGTGTGCTCAAGAAGGGAATGAGTGGAAAGGACACTGTTGTAAGGTTCAACAACTGCAGTGGAGACCTGCATGTATAATAATAGTACCATAAGGGCATTTCATATGTATATATGAGGCATAAAGTAATCAAAAAAACTTCATTAAAATGAAGCCAAGAATTCCCTATAGAAAGAGTGAAGGACAACAAATAGGAAAGCTCCTTCAACAATTTCCAGTACTATTAGCTATTTTGGGGCAAGGTACACCACGTCTTAAGAAAATACATAAATGTTCGTTGTTTTTAAGTGGGATATCCTCTTATATATTGCTGAACTTTTCACCACTAGAATTTCCCTAGACAGGCAAGAAAACAGCAAATCTGCAGATGGTGCAATGTTAACATGTACATGATGCTCCAAAAAAATATTCATTTTATTCTGTTCTTATTTGCTAAGGATTTTAAGCTATCACCTGAGGAGAAGGATAAATGGTGAAGCCAAGTTTTGATTTCTTCCCGTAGTCTACGGACAATCGTTCCAAAAGTAATGATCCCAAACCAGAACCAGTGCCACCACCAACAGCATTGAAAACTAAGAACCCTTGCAAACCAGTGCAATTGTCTGCTAATTTTCTGATGCGATCAAGGCACAGATCAACAACTTCCCTTCCAACTGCAGCATTAATAGCCAATAAGCGGCACTGTCCAGTAAAACAGTATAATATAACATGGAAAATTTGAAACTAAATCAGAAATTAATTACCAGTATAATGCCCCCTTGCGAAGTTATTAGCAGCATCTTCCTTGCCAGAAATTAGTTGCTCAGGATGAAAGAGTTGTCTGTAAGGACCACACCTTACTTCATCAATAACTGTAGGTTCCAGATCAACAAATATAGCCCTTGGCACATGCTTGCCAGAACCAGTCTCACTGAAGAAGGTATTAAAAGCATCATGTGCAACTCCAACTGTGTTATCACTGCAAGCAAATAAATCAGCGTTACTTGGGCCAAAAAGAGATAGGGAAAAACAATAAATTACGATCTATTAAAAAAATAAGTGCCACTCCCTAAAGATCTCATGAAGAATCCACTTATTTGGTAAATAAAGCAATAAATTAAATAATTAATCATGATTTCAATTCTACTTCTGAGTTTTCAAAGGTGGCCAATAAAAAGGAAGTAAATTTTATAATAAAAGTGGGGGAAATATTAGAAAACATTTAATATGCAAATCAGACAAGAAATAAATAAATCTTGGGCTCTTGGCCTACTTGTCATGTACATATTTGGTTATATAGGTATATGTTTCTATCAGCAATTATGCACCTTCCACAAGTGGAATATAAATTTATGGGGATTCTTATACGCGGAAGTAGATAACTGCGTGATCTTAGATCATCTTATGATGGATCTGACAGGATATCAGTCTTACCTAACCAATGAGCAGAAAATGAAATAAAAAATCACATTGAGAACAACAATGGGATAGTTATTTATGGGATAAGGGAACTATTTACTAATAGAAGATATCTTTAACTGAGAAACTTCAGTGCTCACATCAATTTTCAAACTTTTGTATGAGCAATCTCCATTTCAGCATCAGGTTTACTGGAGCTGGAAGTGAAGCATTTAAAACAATCCCTGATTCTGTTAACTAAACTAAAACAAATGCTAATGAGGATTCTTTCTTATTTACGTTTTTCTTTTTCGTGTCTTTTGTTAGTTTAACCATAAAATTAGGGACATGATGATATTCACACGTAGACATACGGGTGCCTCTAGATTGTCAATTTCATAGCCATAAACATGATAAAGATTATTTGTTACGTTTAATTGAGGAAGGGTGCTAGCCGATAAATATGAACCAGCAGAAAAGTAATTATAACAATAATACAGAGCACAAACTGACATAATTAAGAACATGATGTAAAGGAAGTGTAATAACAGAGACCAAATAAAGGCAAAAGTAAGATAAACCTAAATACCTAATAGTATATAACTCGACAAAAATGACCGTAGCAGGAAAATATGGAATACAATATACGAAGATCGGAAACTTAATCATTAAGAAACAAAGACAAGCGTGAAACATACCAAATTGAACGCCAGATTCAATACTAGGTCTTCAATGTTCTAGAACCACAAAACAAATTAAAAACTACTGAAAAGAAAATACACGAGAAAATCAATAAAACATCACACACAAAATTCACCAAATCAATCAACCAATTCCCACAGATGTAAAACGAGAAGGATCATATAAAACAGCAAAAGAGAATTATAATCGGTTGAAAATGATTTAGAAGCAAAAGCAAATAAATATATACCTGGGCATCATACCATCGGGCTGAATTCCATGTTCAAGGCAATATAGCTCCCAACACGAATTCCCTACCTGAATTCCCGCTTGCCCAATATGGATGCTTATTATTTCTCTCATCTTCCCTTCTGTTTTGTGTCTCCTTTTCTCTCTGTTGCGATATGGCTCTGGAAAAAAGAATTGCGAAATGGCAAATAATGCAGCTAGCAAAGTCAAGAAGACAGAAAGTTACGTCCTTCACGTTCGCAATCAGTGAGGGTCAAATGGTCATAATGCTCAATAAATTAAGGTCAAAACTTCATTTTCGTCCCTGATTTTTAATGTGAATTCTATTTTGATTTATAAATTATTTTTCATTCTTTTTCAATCCTTAAATTTTTTAACTTGTTTCACTATTTTTAATTGTGATTCTTTATAATTTTTGCTATTATTTCTGTGTTAAACACTTTACATAAACGATTTCTAACTCATATGTGTCCTAATAAATATATTGAAAGAGAAAAAAATCTTCTTATAAAATAATTAAACACAAATTTATTTTTAGTTTGTAAAAAAAATATTTTTCTTTAACTTTTTTCAATTCATTCATTTAAATACGTATTAAAGAGAAATTATTCATTTTAATTATTTGACTTATAAATAATGACAGAAATCAAACAAAATCACAATAAAGCAAATTAAAAAATTTGAGAACCAAAACAGAAAAAAAAATAATTTAGAGATAAAAACAGAATTCACTTCATAATTCAAAGACCAAAATAAAATTTTGACCATAAATTAATTAGCAAGAAAGAAAAAAAAAGGAAGGAAAAAAGGAAACAAATCTTAAACCGTTGATTCACTCTTTAAAATAATGAACGGCGAGAGATTAAAAACTAAAGCCGGTCCCGGCGCTTTTGTCGTGTTTCCAAATTCTATAACCTACGGAGGCACACAACACATCCTCGATCGGTTTTGATAGATACTTGACACATAAATTTACCAAAGTTTAAATAGTTTTTTCCTAATTTGAATTTAAGTAATATAATTTTCTTTTCCTAAAATGATTTAATTTCCTCTTCTGTTAATTTCAAAATGTAACAAGTTGTAAACTGATTGTAAAACTTGATATAAATTTAGATGGGGACATAATAAATAGTCAAAATTAGTTATTGTAAGAAATACGATTATGAGGGGACCAAATTTAAAATGTGTATTTAAGGTCTGTTTATTCACATACATATATAAATGCCAAAGGTAGTTAATGGTACATTCATATTGTCAGACCAGCAAGCTGTATCTTATCTTCATCCTTATCTTGGTTCCTAAAATATCTAGAGCATGCATTAAATATCTTTAAGCACATTCAGTACTGTCGAGTGATGAGCCTATGGTCTCTACTTTTGTAAGCTTCTTTCATTTTCATGGGTTCTCTGCCATTCCTACACCTTTCTTTTTCAACTTTCAACTCTTTCCATGCCCATGCTTCGAAAAACTATTTCTTAAAAAAATTACTTCTCTCCTATCTGTCAGTTCGGAATTAAAAATACTTTTAATTAATGAAAATAAATTATTGTTTTAATATGAGAAAAATTTGGATTTTTTTTTCTTTGAACAAAAGTGTTTGACCTAAATTTAAAATTGTCTTCAAGGGATAGTTTGAATAGTATATATTGGTTTGAAAAGGTTGGTATCCAAAGGGTCAGATTCAATTGTTTTTGTTTTTTTTTTCCTCAACAAATTGGAAATTGAGTTATTCTCTTCATTTTGAAATGTCAGACCAGTTTCCGATTTGATAATTATAGTAAAAAAAAAAACACATTTGAGTGATTTTTCATCATTGAGTAACAGCTAACAATGTGTTAGACGACAAAACGTAGACATGCAAAGCACCAGCAATTTTTTCTTTCGTGAATCAAGAAATTAAATGATTAAAATAAAGAGAGGAGGACCATCTAATGAATGAGTTGGAAGGATAAACAGAAAACAGAAAACAAACAAAATTTAGAACTAACAGAAAAGAAACTAACAATCTAATATTAGGGTTGGAGGACCATGTAACTGGCCGGAGATAATAAATCAGATTAGGGATGGCAAAAAATCCCCATCTCTGGATCCCCAGATGCGGGGAAAAATTCCCCGTGGGGTCGGGGACGGGGTAAAATTTGACCCCGAAGAGAGTTCGGGGACGGGGAGGATGTCCCCCGCCCCGCGGGGTCCCCGTCCCCGAATTATATATATATATTATATTTTTTTATATTATTATTATTACATAAATAATTTCTGTCCGTTGAATTTAAATTTGATGATTGATTTTGGGCCCTTGGATTCACAACCTCTAAAATCTAACCTACCCATTCACATTTCACACTCAAACACAACTAGCCGCCGCTGTTGCCTCTTCCTTCTCACATGCTCTCTCTCTTTCTTTCTCTCTCTTTCTCCGTCCTTCATCCTCTTTGTTGACTGAAAACACCAAAGGCATCGGCCATCACCAACACCGCCGCTGTTGCCTCCGAAGGCGTCTCCTCCGAGATCGGCGGCGAAAACACCAAAGGCATCTCCGTCGTCTTCCATCGTCTCCCATCTCCGTCGAAAGTTCGAAATCGTCGTCTTCCATCGTCGTCCGTCGTCGTCCGTCGTCTTCCATCGTCTCCCATCTCCGTCTTCCATCGTCGCTGCATCATCCCTCGTCGTCCGTCGCTGCATCACTCTCGTCGTCCGTCGCTGCATCATGAGGAAGAAGATGATTGTTTGGTGAAAATTGTATTTCTGGTCCTCCTTTGTTTTGTGAAAATTGTATTTCTAGTCCTCCTTTGTTTTGTGAAAATTGTATTTCTGGTCCTCCTTAATATTTTTTTGAAAAAAAAATCTGCGGGGCGGGGATCCCCGCGGGGAACGGGGATGTGGAGAAAAAATTCCCCACAGTGGGGATCGGGGACGGGGACGGGGAGAGGTTTAGTTCGCGGGGACGGAGAGTGTCTCCCCCGTCCCCGCCCCGCGCGGGTGCCATGCCTGAATCAGATAGTGAGACAGCACATATGCATGAAATTCCGGGCCAATAAAGAGTACATATAAGGAATGGGGTCAGTACTCTATTCATTAAAATTGTCTAACTTGTCATGTGACCATTACAATTGGCTAATCCATATTCTCAGCTCATCTTTATAAATATAAGGTAGAACACCTTTTTGTTCCCAATAATTGTCATTTTTGTCCTTATTATTTTTTTATGATTAATTTTGTTTATAATATTTCATATTTTAATCCATTTTATCCTTTACATTTACTTTAATCAAATCTTAACGACAAATTCTATATAGCTAATAATTTGTAATGTAAAATTAAAAAAAAAAAAATAAATTCTAACTCATTGAAAAATAGGATTTGTCATTAATTTATTTAAAGAAGTTAGTCTAAGAACAAGATTGGCCAAAATATAAAACATTGAGGACGAAATTGACCGCAAAAAAAATTATACAAAATTGACAGTTAGCGTAAAGTTTGAGGACCAAAAGTGTAGCTTTGCCTAAATATAAAAGATGTATATTAATGAGAAAAGATAATTTTTTAAATTTTATATTAGTTTTAAATTTTATTTTTAAAAATTGTTTGTTATTAATTTCATCTTTAAAGTTTTTATATTTTAATCAAATTTATCCCTTAACATAAATCTATCAAATGATTTAAGGATAGACTCTCTGTGAATATATTTTTAAATAACATATTTGACAGGAAACTCAAACTTTAAGAACATATTTGATAGTACATTCATCATTTAGAGATGCATTTCAAATAAATCTTAAAAACATAAATAAGATGTTTGAGTCTACTATCAAGGCATTTGACAAAATTAGAACAAGAGATCAAATCAGCCAAAATGTGAAATTTTAAAAATGAAATTGGTAATAAACAAATTTTAGGGACAAAATTAAAAAATGATATAAATTTTAAAAATAAAAAAGATGTTTTTACCCTTTTCTAAATTAAAATAGCCAAAATACTAAAGAATTATTTCTTTTATAAAAAATTATTTCAAATATTAATTGTTTCAGATAAAAAATATTTAAAGTCTTATTTATTTGTCAATTACATATTTATACGTTTACTAGTATGTAAATAATTAGTATGATTGTATGAACATATCATAGTCAAAATGAGTGAGAATGTAAGTTTTTTTTTATGATTTAAAAATAATTACTGCCTAAAAAAATTAGTTATCAAATGTGGTATTAAAATTAAATTATTATGAATTTAATCACCCACATTCCGCTAGCAATTAGTATAAATGAGGGTAGAGAATAAGCGTAAATGGCACAGCTTTTTACGATGAAGCCTGACCGGGACTAATTTCTTGCTTTCCTGTAGATAGATAATTGACGTATTCTGATGTTATAAGCATCATTTTATGAGAAGCTGCATGCCTCGTTGGTACAAAGTACAAACTAGTGAGTGATATAATTCAGTTTGGACCTTTTTCCTTTCATTCGTTCTATAGTTTTCAGCCACGCTGATCTTGATCTTCTCTAAGCACGTGCTTATTATGCATCAAATCTTGTTCTCAACTTCTCATTCCAACATACAGTGACCCAACATCATTCCTTAAGATTTAAGAAAGACCATCAGAGAATTCCTCGTCAGAGCAATACTACATCGATTCAAGGGTCAAGGATTTATAAAAATGCCCTACAACTACAAATAGTGATATATCATCTGAAACATATTATGAAGCATAGCCGGAGGAGCTTTATCTACAACAATGGATTCAGACATGAAGAAGAATAAAAACCTAGAGATAAAATACAACTAATGATAGTTGGCTAGTTTCAACGTTCTGTCCTACGGCTATGTTCAAAAGACACTTTCACTGTGATCCACTCAAACAATCATAATTTAAACTGTAGCTAATGATTACTGAGTGACAGTTGTGCCAGCATACAAATTAAAACTCCTATAACAGTGAACTTGACAAGAACATATCTCACCCTCTCAACCAAGTGTTTCTGTAAGATGAGTTGTCTCGCAGAGAAGCATCATGTGGCTTGTATTCCATAACGTAACCATGAGGAAGCTTTAAGTGGCGTTTAATCGAATCTCTCAGAGCCATTACAGCCTGCCATGAAAGACCTCCAAATATTAGAGAAAAGGACACTGCCAGGATTATTAGCAGCAACCATGGGATAAATAAGAATATGCTAATGCCAACCTGATTGTCAGATGCATTGCGATTCCAGACACTCAATATATCCTCATTGAATCGAATGCTTAGTACCGCACCACATATGTTGTCCCCATAATCCAGTTGGTCACCCACTAAGGCAAGAACCTGAGTTTACATCCACATAATACCATTATAAACATCATCTCCAATAACAGGAGCTACTTCTTTTAGGATCATTCTTTACCTAAATATTTAGTGGGCCTAAAAAGCTTAGGGTTATCTTCTTGTAAATGCTTTAGTAAAATCAGGCTTTTCTTTAAATAACCTTTGCAAGATTATCAGGAAATGATTAAATTATCACTAAAAATTCCACATATTGTTATGCAAGAGTCGTTGTGTTCATTAGTCCAATTATAAGTCCATACTATCTTTCCCACACATCTGTGTCCAGAAATAAAGGAGTTTTTTATCCCCCTTCTACTAGTCCAATAATAGCCATTTCTGGTCGACCTCAGATAAACGGTTATAACAGTGAACAATCATGTGGATAAATAAATTCACTTCATAACTTGGAATCTAAAAAGTAAGGTTTAGCGTTCAGTTTCAGCTAAGCTGAGAAGCAACGAGAAAATAAATATTCACGTATCATATAGAAATTGAATAACTTGTATACAGTAATGGCAAACTTAGATAGTCATTCGATAATTTGAAGTATTGAATGTCAACAAAGTATAAGATTTATCCACTATCAAGTGGAATTTTAGCAGACACTTCTTTGTGAAAAGTAGGAAATGCAGTGCCAGAACTCAGAAGAAAACAATTAAACTTACCAGGTCCTCCCAGAAACGACCAGACACAACCTTTTTGAATCGTATAATCCACTTACCACCGTTGCAGTTAGCAGAGTCCTGAAGAGAAACAAAAATACAATGTGTCATTACAAATTCAAACTAAAAGGACTAAATTAGAAAGAAAAAGGACATAGCAGACATTGCCAATCGTTTAGATAATGTAACTCCAAAGGTCAGGCTTGTTATGATCTAACCTCCCACAAAGGGCGGATCCCTTCCTTGAAAAGATGCAAATCTGTTGGACTGGGCAAAGAAGAAGGACGTGCAAGATGGCAGTAGCAGCCCCAAAATCCTTCAACCTATATGTAAATTAGTAAAGAACAATCATAAAAAATCAAAACAACTTTGCAAGAAAAGTAGAATACTAAATATTGAGGCAAGAATTTATGTTCAGCCATTGTTTAATTCATGAATATAACAAATCTTACCGTACTGAAATCAACAATTTTCTTTATGTTGTCCTCATATGATGTCTGATTTCGAATCCCAGGTGTCCGACGGGTATACCAGATTACAAATTTGTGCTTTTCAGAGAAAAAGCCATCAGGAAAAAAAAAAATAATTAGAATGACAAATTGAACAAAAACGCCTTACTGAGGGGAAGATATAGATAACCGTCAGACATCTAATTATTATTTAGAAGAGGTATATAAAATCGTCATTAGTATTCCCATTTCATCATCCCTTTCAGAATTAAAACCACACTCAGCTATCTTGAAAGTTTTCAAACAAAGTAATCAAATTAAAACCAACAAGAAAAAGAAATGGCCGTTGGCTAATGTGTTGAAGAGGGATAAAGATACTGTCGATTGATAGTCATTTTACAGCATCAGATTATATATATGAGAAACCAATCAACAGATCCAGGAGAGAGGAAAGCAGAGGAAAATTGTTACTGATATATTTCTAAGGCTCTATAACAATAACAAGTATAAGGAAAAGCAACTACGTATGTTGAAACCATCAATGGAAATATATTTCACCAGCAGAAGCTTCAGAATACTATATATAACAACATGAGCTACAATATTATTCCTAAACAAGCACTGAAAACCGGTATGAAGGAAACATATGTCAACAAGGTATTAATTTCCGTTGTCAATTCCAAGAAGAAAAGGAACATGTACAAATATTTGAACTGAAAGAGGGAGAAAAAATAGTGGCAGAGAAGTAAAGTACCTTGAGGGGATGAAGACCAGCTTGGAGGTCGCGAGCTCGTCGTTCTTCAGTTTCTCTATCAGTGTTATTGATAGCATCAGATGCGAGCGAAGACGAAGAATCCAAGAGTTGTTGAGGATGAACAGTGTTACCGTTGGAAGCCTTGTTGTTGGTCTCTATTTCTTTCTTTTCTGCTGCCAAATTCATTGTCAATTCCCAAAACCCTAATACCCTTTGGCTGCGAATGTAAGGTATTCAGACTTCGTTGTTCAGAAAGCTTCGGAGACCTTCCTTCTAAGAAAAGTAGGAGAAACATTTGTTTTGCAGAAACCCATTTTTGCAATAAAAGAAAAAGATCAAAGTGAAAATTTGGTCCCCTATCTTTTTCTCAGTTCCCAATTTGGTCCCATATCTTTTTTCTTATAAATTTGGTCTCATATCTTTGGATTAATTACAGAGTTAGTCCTATATCTTTGGGTCAGCTGCAGAAATGGTCTCATATCTTTACAAAATGATCAACCAGAGGTTGATACTTTTGCAAAGATCCAAGACCAATTATGCAACTTGACCAAAAGTTATGGGACCAAAAATGATATGGGACTAAATTGGGACCTTTTGCAAAGATATGAGACCAAAAGTGCAACAAAAAAAGATACATGACCAAATTGGAAACTCAACAAAAGATATGGGACCAAATTTACGCTTTGACCAATAAATTTGGTCAAAAATAGAAGCTCCTTCCTTCTCATATTTGTTTCTAAGAAATTACAGGATACAGAGAAGAAGAAATATGTAGGAAAAATAATTTTATTAATCTCAGAAAAGGTATATTACAAGTCCAGGGATGGTTAAGGGAAAAATTGAAAACAAAATCTAACTAACTAGAAACTATCAGCAACTAACCTGCGACTAGGTGAACAAAAGATCCTATACAACACAACTACTCTACGAACAAATACACTCAAAACTTACAAACTATATACATAATCTTTCATTTTTTTGCTTGGTTTATGACTTTATGTAATTTTCATTGAGGAAATTTATGTGCTTGCGCTTTTCCTGATTTGTAGATAGTTTTCTTCTTGATCATCCGGGATAAATGCCTATTGTTGTCCTTGCGCTATTTGGATAAATGCCTATTTGTAGATTGTTATGCTAGGAAATTTATTATGTATCTATTCAATCAGTATCCAGAGGAGACATAAATTTTGTTAAATTGAAGACTACTGTAACTCTCAGTACCTAAACAAGTTTTATAGTCTACATACTTTCTTTGGCAGTTCTGTTTGTTCTTATGTATAAGTTTGTTTGAGCTAAGATTCTTAATAAGTAAAGATTTCAAATTTCTTTTATAGCATACTTTTCAAACAGATTGTAGCACATTGTGATTCCCATTTTCATCGTGGTTTTCTTCTTAAGTATGAGATCTGTTTTGCTCACTCGTTATGAAAGAATTACTATTGCCCACAGTGATTAACAGCCTTTGAGAGGTTTTTGATTTGACTTGCATGGTGATCAGCGATGACTAACACTAGCTTGGATTGATTATTGTTATTCTTATATATGTTACTTTTTATAGTTTCCTTTGTGAACCTCTTTTCTATCGCATATTTAATAGTCATTAGCATCAGTACTATCCCATCTTTTAGAATCTTGTCTCAGCAGAGAAAAAAAGAGTTCAGCATCCTGTCTTCTTCTGAGGATTTAAGTCTGCTGTGTTTGTTTAAGCAGAAGTGGCAATAAATTAAGTTTATCTCAAAAGCATTACTCAATTTACCAAATATATGTAAACACGGTTACTTACATTTTTAGTTGATGCCTTTAAAATCATGGAATGAGGCACAATTTTACTTCTTTCTTATTTTATATCACATCTTAAGCCTGTACAATTTCTTGATGGTGCTATTGCTTCTTGGCAGGATGCATTTCTGTTGCCCTGTCATATGCTTGGTTTTTTAGTAGTATGCAATTAGCGCTAGTTATGTTCACTCGTCTTTCAGCAAGAATTAGCTTAAGCTCTCATTTAGCTGGGCCAAAACCTTACTGTAAATTTCAAATAGATTCTCTTGTATGCAACTTGTGTTTTGTACAGAGGTTTTAAGATTTAGCTGAAATTATGTGATGTCGAGTGGGTAATCTATATAAATTTCTGTTAACGTATTAATGGATTTTCATGCGTCTTATTCTGCAGTGTATTTTCAAGGTATGGAATCCATAGTCTGCCAGCTATATTGCTGGTGAACCAGACATCAAGGATGAGATATTGGGGTTCAAAGGATCTTGTCTCCCTTGTACAATTTTATGAGAGAAACACAGGTGAGCACATCGTGAGTCTTCTTGTAATATTTGTGACTTTGTGAGAGATTTTTTCTAAAGTGTGCTATCATTTACCTGTTTCTGAACTTGATAGGTACTGGCAAGGTGATTAGCATATTTGATTGCCTAGAAACTACAAATATATTTATTTTGGATCTTTGGATACTGCAGGCAAATAGGATTTTGAATAAACAACTTATTTCTAATCTAAAAAATTCCAGTACTAATGACCGTATAATGTAAGCATATGCCTCACTTGACCTGTCTCACAATTTGGACCAATTCAATATTTCGCTGGTTATCAGCAAGGTTGTCATCTCAATGTTCGAACTAATAATGTTGGGATAGTCTTTTTGAGGTAGTGACACAGTTTTTGATCAGATGTCACATAGTCTTCTCCCTAATTCTATTGTTGTGCTAATAGCGGAATGTTGTCCTTGTTTGAGTTGGTCGAACAGGCATGTAAATTTAGTACAGCTTTCTTTTTCTGTAAAATTTTTGTTGTCTGATGCAAATTATACACACAACACTGGAATTTAAGCTGCTCTCTCTCTCACACACTGGATTTTTTTTTTTTTAAAGCAGAGGCAATAGCGATTCTGATGGTAAATTTTCCTTTTACTGTCTGGCACCACTGATACAAAGTAGACTATAAATGATCAACAATTTTTGCACGCTAAACTAAAGTTTGGCTTCTTTTTTTCTTTTTGGTCATTAACTGGTTTTTTATTGCTCATTAACTAAAGTTTGGCTTGAGAGTCAAGATAACAAGTAAGTTCTGTTTCAATTCGTGCAGGAATTAGGAAATATCTGGCCCGATGATTGCGTAACAAGAAATACACATAATTCCAGACTGATAGGTTACAAAGATAGGATCAAAATTAATGTCAAAATATCATTTTTTTAAAAAAATCTCTTTCAAGACAAGTTATGCTGTGACCTGTCTCCTTCTCTGAATTGTATGAGTAACTGAGTATGACCCTACAACTAATAACAAGTTCATGGTCAAATGCGTAATATAGAGTGGAAACTGTCGTTGGAAATTATATTCACATCTAAATTTGATTATATACATGTAGCTAGGTTAATCTAATATCCAAGCAATAAACAGGAAACTAAGATGGGTAATAATGTAAAGTCAATAAAGTAGAGTGATATATGTTAGAGAGGAGGGCAAAAGTCCAATAAAGATAACAAAATATGGACAGATGTACTTATGAGAGTCCCACTTCTAACTTCATCTCTCTGCTTTTATTTTCTACTCCTTTCCAAATTCCAATGCTCAAAACATCCTTATCATTTCAAGCAAACTCCAACAAGCAACCGATGAACCGACACTTTTCTTTATACCTTCCTCTTCTTTATTATTTTTCTTTTTCCAACTGATCCTATTAAATTAACCAAAAAACAATCTCTTTAGCGGCGAAACCCCGACTCTCTTTTTCTTCTTTAAATCCATAAAGAAATAAATAAATAAAGAACCTTCGGTAGCTTTCCTGTTACTCAACTCTTTTTTCTCTTTTCTCATGATAATATGTAATCAAGTTTTGCCTCTCAAGTTAAAAGTATGTTTCAGTAATCTAATTTAATATTTAACTAGAAATAATTAAGAATCCTGACGTAGAGGGAATTCTTAAATGGTGGGCCATGAGAAGTATTCCCAAAATTGTCAATTTTAAAGTTAGATAAGCACTCAATCCATTTAATTTGCCCGTGGCTGATGAGTTTAAGTGTTCACTCCTCCAAGAGCAAGAGGACACCGTAATGGTGGCCTGCTCTTGATTGATAGCAAATGAAATTCCACGCATAACTCCATGAAAGCCATCTTCTTAGACTCAATTATTCCACGTCCCATATTCAAAAATCCCACCTTTTAATTTATATATAAAGTTCTAAACTTTCTTTCCTTCCTTACTATCCCTCGTGTCCAGATCCAAAAACCCTAGCGGACATGGATCTAAATATTGATGAGTGGGATCTCTTATCTGAAGAGGGGTTCCTTGATTTCAGTGAAGATAGTGAGAAAAAGCTCTCAAAAAGTGTTTTTGACATGAACTACTTCATTTGCCCTTCACAAAACCCCCTGAAAATCACTGAATCTCCGAGGAATCCGAGGCTTCCTGATCAGATTCTTCCTGTTCCGTTTCCAATTCGGTTGGAACCCAGATTCGGAAAAACCCCAGATGATGATTTAGATTTACCCAAAGGAATCATCACTGCAAATCCTGTTGATCAAGACACAGTATCACAGGTTTTCTTCAAGATGAAGGAAAACGAATTTGTCGACATGAAAATGGACTCCCCAATGTCTGGTACTAGAGGAATGTTTCCTCCGTTTGATGACAAAGGAGAAGCCATGGAAATCTTATCTCCCCGACTGAAAATCGAGAAAGAAATGCTTATTGATGATGATGATGATGATGATGAAGAAGAAGAAGAAGACAACGAGGACGATGGGTTCAACTTGTGGAAGTGGAGTTTCACTGGGATTGGAGCTATATGTTCATTTGGTGTTGCTGCTGCTACTATCTGTGTTTTGTTCTTTGGAAGCAACCAAAGAAACAAACTTCAACAACACAAGATTCGTTTCCAGATCTATGCTGATGACAAGGTCAGTCTGATCACACACAGTTTCTGTCTTTCTGAGATTTTTTTTTTAAGTGAACATATTTTTAGTCCTTAAAATTATGTTTTAAATTTTAATCTTCATTAGATATTACAAATATGCTTTTTAATCCTGATTTTGTTATAAGTGTTAATTATTTAGGATGAATCCAGAGCTTAATTTTTTATTTTCTCTATTTTAAGACTAATGAATAGTGAATGATGGGTGGGGTTTATACTTTATACAGAGGATTAAGCAAGTAATGCAGCAAGCAAACAAGATGAACGAGGCGATTTCTGCAGCAACAGGTGTTCCTCTTGCCAGAGCTCACATAACCTATGGTGGTTACCATGATGGTGTTCAAAGCGTTAATTAATTAATTAATTAATAGTGTTAGTCAGGAATCTTCGTAGAGTTGGTATTGTGGAAAATTGGAAATATCAAATATACTATATATATCCTGGTATTATGAATTTACGATATAGTTTTGTACAGAAAAAATACATGAGATGTAATTTTAGTTTGCAGTTTCTGTAGAAACTTGTGTTGTAAATGGAGTTATAAAATAAGCTTGTTATTTTAATCTATTTCCATTGGATTGCCCTAAAGTTCTCAACTTTCTGATTTCTGATTGGTATCTGAGATCTGTTAGTTAGGCATAGTTCATCTAGTACTGACATAGTGTGACGACAATCATGTTCATGATTCTTAAACCAACAACCAAGCCCAAAAGGCCAAAACGCAAGTTTTAAAACATAAAAATATATCAGAAAGATGCTAAATATTCAGTGGGAATTATAAGAATCTCTCTTAATTGTTTCCAAAAACGTGTTGCTTCTTTCAGTAGCCGACTCCCAGGTGCCGTTAAATTACCAAAATGACAAAGAGATTGATGATGCGAAATAGTTAATTTCTTGTTATTGCATACGTGTGCGTGAAAGAAAGAGTCGTAGAGCCCAGAAATGAATCCAAATTAATAAGTGAGGACGAGATATGTAGGGAATAGGGTCCCAAGATATTTATGTTATGACAAGAAGAAAAGAAAATGAGTGATGAAAGTAGTAGTAGCAAACAAAAAAAAACGAGACTGTTGTGTTTTTGAAAATGAGGATTTCACTAGATATAGAAAAGAGAGCAAATGAAAGACGGAACTGTTCATGGGTGCATCGTCAAAAATGGTGACGTGGTGTGCACTGGAATGTAAAAAATGAAGGATGTGGATTGTGGAATAGACTATAGAGTGTATGTAGTTTGGAAGCAATTAAAGCATTTGGGTGTCATGTGGCATGTGGGTGGTTGTGGGGTAGGCTAGTCATGAATCACAATTATTCAAAGATTCGTGGAAAGGATACACAATTAAGAAAGAAGATGAGGGAATCTTTATCTGGGTCATGTGGAGCCTTCTTTTGGAAATTATTTTGCTTGCTCTGTACTACTTTATAGTACAATTTCCAAGCCAAAATCCAGAATGGCTTGTTCCTCTCATGATCAAATGCTTTGGCTGTTTTTAGTCCCCCTTGATTGGTGTTTTCCTTTTGGTCTTTTGTTTTAGTGTTGATTGATGATTCTTCTTGATTTCTTGTTCAAGTGAATTGGTAAGATTCATTTCATTTATACAATGTGACAAACACTACTCTAATAAAGTTTCTCTCCCCAAATCTCTAGGCTTGTTGTTAATGGACTAATGGATATGGGTTGTCACATGATATGCAGGGCTATAGCCCGAGAGTGGGACATGATTGTTTTTAATTTTCAGCCCTAAATAAAAGCATATATTTTAATTTTAAGGCCCAATTGAAGATAAAGTATGTGAGCTAAATGAAGCATCATTCTTCTAACAAAAAAAATGAAGCACCATTCAAGGCCCCAAAAGTAATTATTTTAAGCACAAGTGAAATCACAACTAGTGTATTATTTTATTGTATTGGTCCAAGTACTCCGAGTGGAAGAAGTTCAAGTACTTTAGTCTTGAATTCTTAACTTTGATTAGCCCTAGCCTTTTGTTAAAGAACAAGAGGTGTAAATCTTCTTTTATTTTTGTTGGGCATGTTTAAATTGCAGATTAAAGAAGAGAAAAGGATGGAGAAGAGAAGAGTAAAACTTCTTTCTCTTATTTGAAAAATAAGAAATTGATTTTTAATTTCCTATTCTTTTACAACTTCAAAATTGTGAATCAAACCTTTAGTGAGTTTTGTAACTGAAATGAATTTTAAAGGATGTATTGTACTTTAAAGTTTGTTTTTTTAGTTTACTTTAATTTAATCTATGTACCTTGAGAGGAACAAGCCATTCTGGATTTGTTATTTTAAAGTGCTGCAAGATCTTCCGTAATGATATAGTGATAAACAATTTCGACGAAAAAAAAAAGCTCTTAATTTTGATTTATTGAAAACATCTTTATATAACAAAATATAAAGTGGATCTGAAAGCAGTATTTTGTTTTATGTATGCGAAAGATGGAGATTGAAATTGATATTGATATTGAAGCAGAAATGGAACAGAAGAGGTAAGGGAAATTGAAAAGGAGGAAAGCAAAAAGAGAAAGAAAGTGTCCGAAGCAAATGAAAGAAGAACAACAAATAGATGAATGTGTTGTTGTCTTGGTTGAAAAAAGCTTCGGTGGATAAAAAGACCATGGATTTTAGCCTCGTTATGAACTGAAAAGCGAGAGCTTTCAGCTTCTGTAAAAGGCTTTCTTTCGCTTACGAATTCACAAATTAAAACAGAATCGCACTTGCGTTTTACTCTTTGGATCTCTGCCGCCTCCTAAACCTCTCTAATTCTTCACTCAACAACCCTAACAACAATTCACTATCACTTAATATATACTCGGAATTCGAAATTGAAAATTCCCATATTACCCCTTCCTGCCTGGACACTAACAATGATAAATTGCATCAAGAATTTTTTTTTTTTTCAAAACTTCAAATTGGTCTCAATTCTCAAATGTATGGGATAGATTTCAAATTGCTTCTAAATTGTTTCATTTATTTGAGTCCATATTTTTTTTAATTTTTTTAAATTGGACTCAAACTAATTATATTTCACTCGTGATAAATTTAGAGCTATTGAGTTACTTTTTACGAGTATTTTTTCTATTCAATTAAGATCATTAGTAAATAAGCTCAAACTGCATCTCGAAAATAGGTTCGGGACCAATTTGAAAAATTATAGAAATATATAAGATCAATATGAGACAAGTCAAACATTTAGGACCAATTTGAAATCTAACCCATACATTTGGGATGAATTTGAAGTTTTGACCTTTTTTAATATGTGAAATATTTTCTAACCACTTTAGTTTTAGCATATGTTCTTAACAAGTTTCAAGTTGTGTGTGCAAAACTTTCTTCTTGCCTCTTACAGTCAAATAAAAAACTTAACAAATTTTGGCTGACCAAAAATTATTTGGTTATAATTTACTTTCTCATCCCAATCATTATCAATCATTAGTTTATTACATATCTAACTTGAAAAAAAATGGTTGCTAACCAAGTAAATTCTTTTTTTTTTTGGGACCATCCGACATAGAAAGATAATTTACATGCACAAATTAAAGTCTACTTTGGGAAGTAGTGGATGTTGAAGCATGTGACACCAATCATCTGGACATCTGGTCTTTTTGGAACGGTGACTAATTGCTAAAATGGGAGCAACAATTTAAGATGGGTAGGTTGTTAATTTGAAAGATCTCTTGAAAAACAGTGGGTTGTTGGTGTTGGTGTGAAGAAGCCAAATTTCTAAGTCCAATCAAGTTTGATTCTTTTTTTTTTTTGGTACATAATCAAGTTTGATTCTGATATATTTCACACCGAAAATGGAAAAATAGACTATATATATATAGTACTAACTACTAATTATTGCATCCATGATGATGAAGCGAAAATTGAAGGGCGTGAAATTGGTGACATTAAATGGCGACAAGTCAATAAATAGGGAGTGAGGAAAATTAAGTGGAGACAGAAGGAGAAAAGAAAGAAGCAATAATATTAGAAAGAGGAGATTAAAAATACATTAATATAGGAAATAAGGAATGAATGGGTTGAAACTTGAAACGAAAAGAGAAGCAAAAGGGGTTGCATACATAAGCAATACTAATATACAAAGCAATGATTGAGTGATGTTGGAGAAGTTAATAAATTAGAAGAACTTAGAAGAGAAGAGCAAATACAAGAGCGATGAAGGAAGCAAATGCTGTAGGCAGGAATAGAGCAGATGCATCCGATGTGGGACTTGGAGCTGGTGCTTCTGCTGCCGACACTTTCTCCATGCATGCTAAAACTGCCATCAAAAACACCATCACAAACTTCATCTTCATTCCTTCCATTTCTTAAGTTTTCTCTTTTACTTGCGAAATTGATAACAAGCAAGAGACAACGTTAATGTTCAGTGATGAGATGAAAACACGAGGGTGTCATTTGGGTTTCTTATATAGTCGTTGAGGACACTAGCCCTTAAGTTTACGGGCACCCTGCCCGTTTTCCTTTTTGAGGTTCACATTGGGCAGCCCCCACCCTGCCCGTTAGTTGTACAGTTGTCTTTAATCAGCTTCATGGTGCCATACAGCTGTCGCCAACGGTTTCATACCCCACTCCTCCCTCTCTTCTTTATAAAATTCAAAAGTTTATTCTTCTTCTTCATTTTTTGATTTTTTATAGCAAACATTACAAGAATATGTAGAATTCAGTGTATCGTGTCTTTATATAATCCAACAATATCGTGGGATTGGTGACTGTTGAGCTGTTTCTGAGACTTTTATTACCAAATTTTACATAGTCTTCTTTTAATTGTCGTATATCTTTAGACATTGATAATTTTGTTGACAGGCAATTAACTAATTTCAATATAATGAGCTTATCTTTTCAAGCTTGGCCATGTGGTTTGTGATTATTGTTAATATGCGCGGATGATTATTACATATGGCCATGTGTGTATAATATATTATATGGGTTTAAATTAACTTGAATTAATTTAGTTTGAAGCTTACTGTGAGGTTTTGAAATGGTGGTTTAGAAATCAGATCAAATCATTAATTGAGGAATGCCAATGTTGATAAATTAGGCAGCTTGCTAGTGTTCTGTCACATCTTTCATCTGAACTTTAATTTCTCAAACACAATTTCAAACTTTGATTGCGCCTTTCAACTTCCCTTTTTGAATAGAACGTTGATAACGGTTATAATTTGGCTAGTACTAACTTTAAAGTATGATCAAAAATTGATTACGACGTCCTAATTTTGCTGAAAAAAGATCCCATCCATACTACTTTAATTTATATTCACTTTTGGAATATTAACATTAGTAAGTGTTATTATAGGAGTGAGTTTTGTTTACTTTACGTCTTTACCTATTACCCTGAATTTAAGTATAAAAAATCCACATATCATTATAACACTGTGGACAAGTTTTATTTTTTAGTATATATTATTCCAAGAAAATTCACATGTAATCACAAAGATATAGCCATTCATGGTTTGTAGGATTGTTAATTTAGAAGACGTGTTTTGTTATGATTATGATATTAAATTATTATTCACCTCAACAACCTGTATAACTAAACCTATAATTTTGGTTTAATGGAAGTTTTGTTTGGCCAAAAAAAAACCTATAATATGATAGTTTTATGGATTTAATAATCGATCAAAATTTTAGATTAATAATAATAATTATAGTATCATAATCATTATTATAGCGATAATGATATTAGTGGGGGTATAGACAGTATAGCAAACTATTGAATAAGCGGTAAACAATTGATATACTAGTAATGATATTAGTATTATTCTTAAATCTTAATAAGGTTACAAAAACAAGATTGAACTAATTTTAAATTTTCAAGTAATAAATGTCACTTAAAGCCATTTTACCATGAAATTATTAACTTTATGGTAAAAATGATATTATATCTTTAGCTAATATAAATTATTTAATTTTTTACTTTTATAATTTTCAATGTATAAGTAAATGTCTATAATATGTGTTAGGATTTTGTTATAGAAAATACCATAGCTTAAGCTATGGAAATTTTATCTCACTCACTCTCTTCTCTTTTCTTTTTTCCTTTTTTTCTTTAAATTTTAGTCATTTATTTTAAAAAAACATGCTAAAAGCTGAAAGAAAAAATCCATAGCTTAGGATATGGTGTTTTCTGCATCAAAGCCCTATTACGTGTTATGCGAAAATATTCTAGGTAATTTTAAAATTTATTGACATTTGAAAAGGAAGTAAGTACTTGTGAGAAAACAAAAAAGAGTCTTTTTTTTTTTTGTGATAAGAAACGAAAAAAAGTTAATGTAATTGATACATGACAACCATGGTGTAGGTTTATTATTATTAAGTCTAAGTTAGTACAAATAATTTCGATATTTCCAATAGCTCAATTCAAATAAAGTAATATTATGGTCTTTTAATTGTAATTAATATTTTAGATTTGTATGGTACTAAAACAATTCTTGAAGTTTTAAAATTATTCTATATTTTTTTCAAATTTATTTTAATTGGTGATTAAAACGGTGTTAAATTTGATATTAAAATAACCTTCGATTATTTGATTCATCATTGGATTTCATTTATGAGTTTCTTTTCTAACTATAAATATAAGTGTTTTTATTGGGGTTACAAAATATACATAATTTGATGAATAAAAAAAAGGTTTAAGTGAAAAGTTAGTGAAGGAGTAAATAGAATAAGAGAGACTTAGGAATTGATTGGGAGTTCTTAGAATGGAGGAGTGGAGTGAATTACAATTTGAAGCTCTCAATAATAATTTTATAGAGATAATATATGTAACTTTTTTAAATTTGAAAGTATAATAAAATTAAAAAAAGAAATAAAAAAATATTAAAATTCCAAACCATCACAAACCCTCCGATCTCGGGGATTTGGAAGGATGGTTTGTAAACTATCCTAGCTCACCCCAATTCACTAATTAATTAAACTCACAATTAATGGTTTAGATCTCTAAACTATCTCACCCCATACCACGTCACTATCACATTAAGCATTTGATTATAGTGAAATAATCTCTCAATAAAAATATCAATAATCCGTTCTTACTTAAAAAAATAAAATAAATGAGAAGAGATCAAGTTTTTTAATGGATTCTTTATACAATTTAAAATGTTTAATAAAATAATAAAATTTAATATGATTTAAATAATATGTTAAAAAATAATAATAAAATTTACGTGTCATGTCAAATTAAATCATTTAAATTTTTAATATGGTTAGTCAATAGTTAAATTAAAGTAATAAAATAATTTTAAAATTTAAATGACATTTGATATCATTCAAACTCAAAGAATCAATTTAAACTACAATAGTAAACATATTTATTTTTCTTTATTTACAATGATATCTCGTTTTTTCTTTTCTGAGGGAGACGAAATCCCATGAACTTTATTGATATTGTGGAAAATAAATCCCACAGTCTAAACTAACGGAGACGGCCCAATAATACAGTTGTAGCACGCAGTTTCGAATATCCTCAGAAGTCTCAACAATTCAACAAATGACGACCCTTTCTCGTAAAGCTATGTTCAAACTTCAAACCTTATTTGGATGATGTTGGGCTCACAAACTGCTTCAAATGTTTTCCCACGACAGCCCAAACGTTTATTTGTGAGAAGCAGGTTAGGGTAACCGAAATCTCTTAAAAAAAGGGTCAAATGATATTTTGGTCCTAAGTGTATGCCCTAATGTTCATTTTGGTATATTATGTTTTAAAATGTTTAAATTTGTCTTAAATGTTGACATAGTGTTCCATTTTGGTCCTAAATATTGGTAAAATATTTCATTTCGGTCATAAACTATTTGAATTTGGTAATATTTCTCTTATCTTTTGATTTAAGTTCAAAGGACTTGTTAAGAGGAACTCGTAACTATGAATTTGTCACATTCGAATTTGAAACGAGAGAAATATAATCGACTTTGTTTGTTTGATCATGAAACAAACAGTCTACTTTTGAGACCGAGTTGACCTCGTTTGCTGACGGCCCCAACTGGATAGAGAAAATACTCTTTGAGAACAATACATAACTATAAACTTGTTAAAGTTGAACTTGAAATGAGCCATATTCAATAGTTTCAGACCAAAATAAAATATTTTGTTAACATTTATGATCAATTTGAATATTTTAAAATATAATAGACCAAAATAAATATTAAAATATTCATTTAGGACCAAAATAACCCTTTTAAAAAAAATAGAAGAAAGATTTCTTTTATCACTTATTGCCGTGACAATAGATCAAAATGAATTAATAAAAATACTGTGAAAAGGTAAAAACCGACGCGAATAAAAGCATTCGTATTCTTTTTTTATAGATTACATTTCAACAGAATATCAACAACCCTCAACCCATAATCTCACAAAAAAAGAAGTACTAATAGAACATAAAGTATAACAAATAAACAAATTCAGAATAGAAACTTTTGTTTTGTCAAATTATTGGAAAAAAATTTGAGATGGTGTGGATCAATGTTATCAAAAGATATTATTTAAGATCGAAAGAAATTTAAGATAGATTGAATTATAGATTGTAAAATTCTAATATTTTTTTAAAAAATAATATATATAAAATACATAATACATTTGAATTTTGAAATATCTAATGATAAGTTTGATTTTAGATAAACTTTTAGGGTTATTCTGGTCATATTTGCATATTATATTTAAGATTTTACTCTTAAAATCCTCACTTTTTAGATTTCCTCCTAAGTTGTCAAAATGAGAATGTGATATTTTTGTGGTTAATTCTTGATATTGTAAATATCATATTTTTAAATTAAGATTTGGTGCTTATTTAGTCTATAATCTACTTTTCAGATAAAGATTCAATTTTATATGATACACAAAATCCCATGAAATCAGCTCCCAAATTATACAATCTAAAAATATTTTTGTAGAGCATGAGTTGTGCTCAAAACTAAAGTGCAAATTCTCAATTTTAAAAGTGAAGTTTAGATTATGTAATATTTTCAAATTGGAGGATCTCCTAAATCGAATTTGAGGGATCTTAGGGGTTATTATTTGAAGTGAGCACTTTAAATAAACTCATTTAGCTTTCATGTAACACTTCTCTACTCTCAACACTTATTTTCATATTTGTGCTTCATGGCCATGCTGCTAAACTTCTCTTATCGGCTTAGGGTGAGTTTAAATTGGATGTTCCAATACTTGTGAGATATTGTTCTTATTTGTTTCATCAATTTATAATATTTTTCTTTCTCCTACTGTTTTCTTTTTAATTGTTTTCAAGTTAAACATTCAACTAAGTGTCCAGTTGTCTAATTGATTTGTTAACATAATGTTAGGTGTTATTGTTTATTCGTAATTCATAAGTTCATCACTAAATAGTAACTTAGATGGTCATACCATGTTTAGAGAGAAAGAAATCTAAATAAGTAATCTTTCGGGACTTAATTTTATTAATTAGATTGAATTGTCATTGTGTCAGATTTGTCTAGTTAATAAGTGGTTAAATTGAGTACGTTATCCTTTAATCAATTTTAAAGAAAGAGTGATTTCACCATGTGCATTCGTTAAGCTATTTTATTTTGATAAAACAATACTATTTTGGTATCAATGATCAAGGGTGAAACTTCATAAAAAACGATCCCAACCAAGATCTTAATCATTTGACAACTTTATCTTATGAGTAAACTACCAAATTGGTCCCTGGATTATTGGCTCGCTGACAGATTGGTCCCCGAATTTAGGAAATTGACAAATAGGTCCCCGAATTTTTCTAACAAGTCAAATAGGTCCCCGAATTTTTCTAACGTTAGTCAAATAGGTCACCGAACAGAAGGACCTATTTGACAAACATTAGAAAAATTCGGGGATCTATTTGACTCGTTAGAAAAATTCGGGGACCTATTTGTCAATTTCCTAAATTCGGGGACCAATCTGTCAGCGAGCCAATAATCCAGGGACCAATTT
>QANZ01043003.1:84448-164943 GCA_003254925.1 Chamaecrista fasciculata
AGTTATGGGACCAAAATTGCAACAAAAAAAGTTATGGGACCAAAATGAAACCTTTGTCATAGTTATGGGACCAAAAGTGCACTTAAGCCAAAAAAAAAATATAATCCATTGAAGAAGAAAAGTGGTTGTAAAATCATAAGATATAGAAGCCATATTGATATTGTGAAGTGAAAAACAAGAAGATACGTGCGAAGTGTGAGCGAGAGTACTCCTGTATGACCAAAGGCAACAAGGGAACAGATCTAACCGTTGATTCTGCAATCCAACGGGTGTACTTATCCCCTAGTTATTATCATCACTTAACAAAGAAGGATAAGTAGAGGGAAAGAGGAGAGAAAGCGAAGAACACAACACAGAGAGAGAGAGAGAAAGAGAAAGAGAACGCGGACTGAGATAGAGAAGAAGAGAAAACGCTGCACAATACAATACATGCAACAGAGAACGACGAAGGTTTGGTTTTCATTCAGAGAAAATCTATAGTTTGAGATTTGAGCGCAGAGAAGATCTATAGTTTCTTCTTCTTGGGGCAAATTTTCTTGTTTTCGAAGAGGGAAACCCACATCCATACATATATCATTGTAATGTTCTTCCTTCCTCTTCTCATTTTGACTCTTCTCGCTAAATGGATTTACTCTTCTGACCTGGGTTTTTTTCTTTTCTTTTCTGTATCGCGCAGGAATATATTAATTTACGTTCCAGGCACAGATCTTGTCATTTTGGTCCGTTGAGTTGTGTGGAAAACCAAAATCGTTATCCCTTCGCGTTCTTGAAGTTGAATTTGGGGGTTTCCGCCTCAAGAAAATCGGAGAAACGGTCCGTGTTCGAAATCTCCGTTTTCGGTTTCTCAGTTCATCGTGGGAATCGGAATCCCCTTTTAAGACTGAAACGTGGTTCGTTTCTTGATATGCGTTTTTTTTCTTCTTTTTCATGGCAGATATGGAGACGGACGAGAGGAACCAGAGAGGGTATAATAGAGCCACGGAGACGGAATTCTTCTTGCAGTGGGGCAACAGAAAGAGACTGAGATGCGTGAGGGTGAAAGACCCTCGGGTTTCGACTCGAGTGAACGGCGGAGTCCGGAGGAAGATTGCGTACACCGTAGATCGTTCAGGGGTCACTGGTTCGATCAAAGAGAACACGCATCTTCAACCTAATCGCATCGCAAGGTGAGAATCATTCATAATAACGAATTGGATCTTCGTTTGTATGAGTGAAGAGACATTGGGAGAGAAATAATTGTTGATTGGTGCAGGAATTGCGATGGGGCTGGTGGTGTTCGGTCCGGCGGCGGCGGAGAGAGCAGGAAATCGGCGTCGCCGGAGAAGGAGGACAGGTACTATACGACGAGAGGATCGGTGGTCGGAGACGAGAACGGTAAGGTTTCCGGCGACGGGAATACCGGAGAGGAGAAAGGGCTTGTTTGGCCGAAACTTTACACCACTCTATCTAGCAAAGAGAAAGAGGAGGATTTTCTGAGGATGAAGGGATGCAAACCCTCTCAGAGACCTAAGAAGAGGGCCAAGATTATCCAAAGAAGTTTGCTTGTAAGTTCTCTCTCTCTAATTCTTTTTTTTTTTTTTGGAAATAATCCTTCTATTTTAAAATGGGGATTTTTCTATTTTTATATATTATTAGGTAAAATTCTTTAATTATTTTGGTTTTGGGATGGGTATTTTGGTGAAATGAGATACTGATCTGATTGTGTGGTATGTTTGTTGGGTGGGTTGTAGTTGGTGAGTCCTGGTGCGTGGCTGACGGATATGTGCCAAGAGAGATATGAAGTGAGGGAGAAGAAAAGCAACAAGAAGGTATGGTGTTGGTGTTGTTGGATCTGTTCAAAACTCTTTTTGTGGCAATGGGACTTCTCATTTTGGGTGTTCTTTTGTTTTGGTTTTATGCAGAGACCCAGAGGATTGAAGGCTATGGGTAGCATGGAAAGCGACTCCGAATGATACCATAAATCCGCCCAAATTCGCGTGAGGGGAAGGAAGGCTGCTTCTGCACTCAAATTTGAGAAACACGTTGGATATTGTATTTGAGTTGGTTCAAGTTTGAGATAATTTTTATGTTCAAAAAGTGTAAACGAGCAGACACAGCAGGGTTCCATCAATGAATTATTTGATTTAACTATTGTTATTTTCTCATGGATGTGAACTGTGAATGAGATTATATTTTTCAAGTTGGGGGGGTTCTGATGTGAATATAGTGTGTTTGAATTGGAAAAGAGTGCAAATATAGCTATAATCCATCATGTGCATTGAATTGATTAACAGCACCTGAGTGTGTTGACTGGTAAGTGGAAGAAAAAAAGGGAGAAAGCTTATTCCCTGTTTCACCCAAAATGTGATTCCCCGAATCACTATGCGATACTCTTTGTCCCGTGGTGGTTGTGGCACTGGCGCGTGAGGCACTGAGGCATGACTATAGTGTCTGTGAGCACACATTTATCACTTGTATGATCATACGTTAAACTTGGTTTATTTACGGAAGAATTATGATTATAACAATAAAGGGATATATTCAAATATTAAAAGGAGTGAAGCATACGACAACCAATGTAATGGGCATAAAATGTGGGGTGGCATCATCTCTAAGAATAAAACAAAACAAGAGAAAGTAAACAGTGAATGGGTTGAATTTAACCCTTGTGGCCGGCCTCTACCCAAACTTTGACATTCCTTCGCATTCGGCTTCGGCAAATATAGTACAACGCCATATCAAAAGCTACAACTTTGCCCAACTTTTTAGCATCGTCTTCAACTATCTCCAAACTTTTGCTTTTCCCTTCGCCACTGCAAATTCCCCATCAATGAATCACTTTGTGTTGTGTGAATAATTGAAGGCGTTCTCAGAAGCAGAGCTATTGGATGTGGAGAGATGGAGAGGGACAATCCCCAGAAGACGAGAAGAGGGATAAATCCTATTTATTGCTTAATGAAGTGGACCAAGGTTGTAAGTCAAACAAAATACTACTATTATTATTCATTATTCTCCTGTTTTTAGTTAATTGCCCAGTTTGGTCTCAAGATTCTCTCCTCTGCTTCATGTCCAATCAAGCACATTTTCACACACATCATGTGCTTTTTTCAAGAAGGTTAAAATTTGATTTCATTTTCTTCGTGACTTGATAATAATTTATATAAGATAAATAATAATAAAAAACTTCATAATTTTCTAGGTTATAAAATTTAAATTGAAATGTGAAGATAACAATAATATTAAATCCTAATTATAAAAATTAAATACCCTAACAACCAATATCTCTTAGAGATGACTTATTCAAATTTAAAAAGATAACAAAATATTATTGGAGCTAAAATGCCACATGATAACACTCCTCTTGGTATTTTGGTGACAAACTTCAATCTTTGTTTCATGATCTTCAAACTTTTCCTTTGACAAGACCTTCATCAATAAATCAGAAAATTGATCCTTTGACTGACAATGAACCAATATTACTTCTTTTGATGGTTGAACTTCTGGAATAAAATAAAATCCCAATGGTTGAATTTTGTTCTTGATAACCAACTCAATCTCCTCCTGCGATGCTTTTTGCCAAATTGATATATCACTTGTTTTAGAAACATTTTCAGATTGTGAGATGACAAGATTGCAATTTTGTTGTACATCTTGCAAATGTCTTGTTTCTTCAAAAGAACCATTAAAAACTGCTTCACCATCAATTGTTGCTTTTGGCACCATCTGAACATTGGCTTCAACTTCATTGCATTCCATAACAAATTTCTTATTCTTCATTGGTATGCTCAGTAATGCAATACCATTAGCATCAAAGATGGTACAATTATTCCCTTTAAATTCAAGAGAATATCCCTTCTCCAATATCTCACAAACACTTAATAAATTTTAACTTAAATTAGGTACAAACAAAACATTGGTGATAAGTTTAATACCTGCTAAAGTCTCTATTTTAACTGTGCCTTTGCCTTTCACATCTAGGGACTCTCCATTCCCTATTTGCACTTTGGAGTTGAAACTTTTGTCAAGATTTTTGAAAATTGCCTCATTGTATGACATATGATTAGTGCATCCACTATCAATAAGCCAATTGTTGTTGGAGTTAACATTTTGAAAAACAAGAGGCAACAAATAATTCTTCTAGTTCACCTTCAGACTCAACAACTTGAGCTTGTTGATTTTGATTCTTCGATTTGCACACCTTCGCAATATGACCCGTTTGCTTGCAATTTCCACATATAACATCTGGTCTCCACCAACAATATTTCTCCAGATGAGTAGTCTTCTTGCAATGTTGACAAGGAAGATATATTTAGGGGTGAGCGCGGGCTGGGTTGGGGCGGGCTGAGGGAAAATCACAGCCCAACCCGCACATCAATCTGCGGGTTGGGTTGGGTTGGGTTTTGCAGTTTTTAAAATTCAACTCGAACCAACCCAACCCGCAAAACTGCGGGTTGGGTTGGGTTGAACCCGCGGGTTGAATCTTTTTTTTTTTAACAACAAAATAACACATTGTTTTTCAACTTTTCAGGCAAAGTGCATCATATATAATATAAAGTAAACTAACAATTTGGTCCTTGAAAGATTGAATTATACAATTTAGTCCCTTAAAGATCAAAATGGTATACTTTTTAGTCCCTGGAAGATCAAAAAGGTATATTATTTAGTCCATAAAAAGGATTAATTAGTATATCATTTTGATCTTTCAAGGACTAAATTATACATTTCAATCTTCCAGGGACCAATTTGTTATTTCAGTGATCTTTTAAGGACCAAATTGTTAGTTTACTCTATACTATATTATATATATTAGTAATTAATTATAAAAATATAAATATTATATATATTTGCGGGTTCGCGGGTTGGGTTGGGTTCATAAACCTCCAGCCCGCAGACCAACCCGCAGATGTGCGGGTTGAGAATTTTGAACCCAACCCAACCCGCGAACCCAACCCAACCCAGCCCGTGACTGCGGGTTGGGTTGGTTTTTGCGGGTTCGCGGGCTCGCGGGTGAAGATGCTCACCCCTAGATATATTTTTTTTTGCCTTCTTTATTCTTGAATTCTTTGCATCTGGTTCGTGCCAAAAGAGCACCTTCAACTGTTGTGCCTTCTCTGAATATCCTTCGTTGCTCTTGCGCTTGAAGAGCACTCATTAGCTCACCTAATGAGATTTCATTTAAGTCCTTGGACTCTTCAAGAGAGGAGATTTTGGATTCAAATCTCTCAGGAAGAGTTACAATAACTTTTTCTACAATTCTTTTTTCAAGAAAATCTTCACCAAGCAGCTTAATATTATTAACAATAAGGGAAATTCGGTCAGCATACTCACTAATAGTTTCGTTCTCCTTCATCTTCAAAGATTTGAATTCTCTTTTCAGATTTAAAACTCGCATCTAACGCGTTTGATCATTGCCCTGATATTCTTCTTTCAATCTATCCCAAGCCTCTTTTGCCGTATTGCACGCCATAATTCTGTAGAACACAAAATCTGCAACTGAATTTTGAATGAGTGACTTGACTTTGGATCTCTTTGCCTTTTCTTCATTGCAGGTTTTGATTTGGGCCAGAGTAGGATTTTCTCGAAGAGGAGATATTGGTATATCTTGGGTCATGATATCCCAAAGTTCATAGGCTTCCAAAAAAACTTTGCATCTTCACTGACCAAATATGATAATTTTGACCGGTGAGGGTGATAGGAGGGTTTAGAGTTTGGTTGCTAGATAACATTTTTAGTGAATTGAAAAATGATGTTTAATCCCGAAAGATCAACTATGGCTCTGATACCAATTGTTGGTTTTTTCCAGAGAAGGATTCGAAATTTTAAATTTGGGAGAGAGAAAGGAGAGCTTTTTTGGAAAAGGTTAAAATCTAATTTCATTTTATTCATGACTTGATAATAATTTATATAAGATGAATAATAACAAACTTCCTAATTTTTTAGGTTACAAAATTCAAATTGAAATGGGAAGATAACAATTATATTAAATCCTAATTATAAAAATTAAATACCCTAAAAACCAATATCTCTCAGAGATGAGTTATTCAAATTTAAAAAGATAACAAAATATTATTGGAGTTAAAATGGCACGTGTCAACAAAACCAACTTGCCCCTTCACCTTTTTGCTAGTACCAACGCCACCTGAAATCAGATTCACACCAACCTCCCTAACTTTTCATGTTATTTTTATGACAACTATTGGGTTTTAGTTAGTTAGGAAGACGTAAATCATATACATCTTCTCGTCCGTATTCATTTTCTTCACAAACTTCTGTTTGATAGTTGTCAGCGTAGACCAACAACCTGAAATCTTAAGGTACAAATTATAATCTCAACTATATATCTATCCGCCCACAGAACAAAACACAGCCTTCGTACATCCCTGGGATTGTAAAGTGGAAAGATACACGAACAGAAATGAACCAGATCTCGAAAACGTCTCAGACTTGACCAATCTTTAACGTATATTTTGGAGGCACACAAATAGTTTATCAATTTTTTTTAAAAAAATTCTTACTTGTATGTTTGTCCCCCACTCTCAGAACACTGATATTAATATTACTTGTCCACCTCCATTACACTGGCCGGGTGTCGGGTATTACTATCAGTTATCACTATTCTTCTTTTCTTTGCCTAAATCACTATTCATTGACATACAGATGAAAACAATCACAGCTAGCTTTAAGACGCTGTACGAACCTCACATCGGGTGGTTAATTGAAGGTAAGACACCATATAAAATTGAGTTCTCCAACTTCAACCGTTAACTTTTGAGTTGTAATTCTCCTAAAAATTTATACTCATATTAATTTGTGTTTCCATTGAGAGCCTAACCTCAACAATTAGTTTTCGGGATTTAATTTTTCTAAGAACTTATACTCTTATCATATATGCTTCCCAGTTTATAGGTGGTTCATCAAGATCATCAATGCTAGAAAACTCTACATTTTACAAGTTAATTTACTCTATAATTTGTGTTTTTTTTTTTAAAGTTAGTTCTAATTTCTAAGAGCCCATAATATAAATGCCAGCTCTCTATTCTTAGCTCCAAAAGCATGTCAAGGTACATGACAAAAGCATGCGCTTTTAAAGAACACCGTTCATACGGGAAAGGCGCATATCATATATAGAACGTAATATCATAATTTCTGCAAATATAAGGTGAAGCAAGATGCAAACCAGAAAATTATCACATTGATTAGTAGCCTTTTGCTGGTACAATATTTTAAATGAATGAAATGTACGCATCCCTAATCGTATGTTTTAAAGAACAGGCATATTGTGCCATTTAGATTTGGGATTCAATAGGGGAAGTTTAACTGCTATCCAGTATTGGATATTTTTTAAAAAAATTTTTCAAGATTCATGCAATTTTTTTGAACTTGTTCCACCATGGCAACATCACAGGATAAATCTCCTCATGTCTTATATATGGAGATATCAGACTGGCAATACCAGCATCAGAGAAGAGTTTTGCTACTTCTCCTGAATTAAGAAATTCGCTGATCAGGAAAACCAAGCAGGTAAAGACATAAGCTTGAGTAGTAGACTAGTAGTATTCACTTATTAAAGAACGCAAGTATCTCATCGAATTACCGAGTTACGAGCCAAACAGGCCCTTACAGTTTTAACTTTTTTTTTTTTGCCAAGCACAACGAAAATAAAGTGAAAAATAATCGATCATATCAACGGACAAAGGTGAGGGTTTACAACCCATCCAAAAAGACTCATCCTCGTTTTAGACAAATTGGCAAAATAATCAATTGTCAAGTTAGCGGATCTAGGGATTCAACTAACGCTTCAACATCTAACATAAAACATAAATAAAGTCATCTAAAAGAGATAAACCTTTCCAAATTGATGGTTGCCGGGTCCACCAATTATAATTAAGCCTAATCTGCACTCAAAGATAGAATATTAGTAGTAGAGGCGAGAATAGGGTCGATCACAGAGACTAGTCTTGCCCAAAGGTTATGCAGTTATAAGCCAGAGAAATAAGGAACCTGTGAATACTTTTTGCCCAAGACTAATGTCCGTGACTTTAGTCTTGCCCAAGACTAATGACGTAAGAGCGAATTTTGAACGAATGTAATGAAAAGAAACTGTAAATTAAAAAGGTTGTTACCGATTGATTGGAGCCTTGGCTGGGATTGTTTTTCATGGAGTTTCACCCTTGATCATCAATTCCAAAATATTAATTCATCAATCATAAAATAGGTTAACGAAATCACACAGTGATATCACTCTTTCTTAAAAGTTGATTAAAGGATAACATACCCAATTTAACCACTTATTAACTAGACGAATCCGACACAATCGATAATTCAATCTAAGGTAACTAAGACCCGAAAGATATTAACCCTAAACAATTAATTTACAAAATTACTTGTTCAGATTTTCTTCTCCCTAACATGGTACAACCATCTTAGTTACTACTTAGTGATGAACTTACTAATTACAAATCAATAAGAACACCTAGCGTTATGTTTACAAATCAATTAGACAACGGAGCTCTTAGTTGAATGTTCAACTTGAAAACAATTAAAACAAGAAGAGTAGGAGAAACAAAAATATTATAAATTCATTGTTTAGGGTTAATATCTTTCGGGTCTTAGTTACCTTAGATTGAATTGTCGATTGTGTCGGATTCGTCTAGTTAATAAGTGGTTAAATTAGGTATGTTATCCTTTAATCAACTTTTAAGAAAGAGTGATATCACTGTGTGATTTCGTTAACCTATTTTATGATTGATGAATTAATATTTTGGAATCGATGATCAAGTGTGAAACTCCATGAAAAACAATCCCAGCCAAGGCTCCAATCAATCGGTAACAACCTTTTTAATTTAGAGTTGCTTTTCATTACATTCGTTCAAAATTCGCTCTTACGTCATTAGTCTTGGGCAAGACTAAAGTCACGGACATTAGTCTTGGGCAAGACGTATTCACAGGTTCCTTATTTCTCTGGCTTATAACTGCATAACCTTTGGGCAAGACTAGTCTCTGTGGATCGACCCTATTCTCGCCTCTACTACTAATATTCTATCTTTGAGTGCAGATTAGGCTTAATTATAATTGGTGGACCCGGCAACCATCAATTTGGAAAGGTTTATCTCTTTTAGATGACTTTATTTATGTTTTATGTTAGATGTTGAAGCGTTAGTTGAATCCCTAGATCCGCTAACTTGGCAATTGATTATTTTGCCAATTTGTCTAAAACGAGGATGAGTCTTTTTGGATGGGTTGTAAACCCTCACCTTTGTTCATTGATATGATCGATTATTTTTCACTTTATTTTCGTTGTGCTTGGCCAAAAAAAAAAAGTTAAAACTGTAAGGGCCTGTTTGGCTCGTAACTCGGTAATTCGATGAGATACTTGCGTTCTTCACTGGTAGCGTCTCACTTTCGAAAAGGCGTTTTTTTGGCAGATTTTGGAAGTGTGGAGGGTAAGAGGAGTGCCTCCAATTCATGAACGATAATGCAAGCGCACCTTCTGGTGGGACCCCTCCCCATCACTGGCCGTGGTGGCGTCTTCTCCTCCATCGTCGATTCCAATCTCTTCATCGCATATCCGCCCACCTCCACAAACCCTCGCCGCCGTCGATCCCGCCACCGTCATAGGTGGAGCCCACTTATTGTAGCATCGTCGTCGTGGGCTGCGGCAATCAACGGCGAGCAGAACCACTACGTCGTCTTGGGCCTCGATCAAACTGCCACGGCCGCCGAAATCAAAAGGGCTTATCGCCTCCTCGCTCGTAAGGTTCGAAATTCTATATTTCCTTCCCGCTAAAGGATTTGAGATTTACATGCTGTTTCCTTTATATTTTACAGCTGTTTGATTTCTGTTAGTCTAAGGAACTCGGGTAATGAAAGACAGAAATCGGAGGTATAGACTTTCCAGACTCTAGATCCAATAAATTTTTCTCGCTTCCAGCTTTTGTTGAAAGCTATCATGTTGTGAGCCTCGCAGTCTCTTTTAAAAATACGATGAAAACTTTATAATTTCAAGTTTTGTGCTGGTATAAATGCTTCTTACTATGGAAAATTTTAGAGCCATGGGACATAGTTTTAGGAAAGCGAAGTTGGTTGCTTTTAAGCAAAACTGAACCAAATCTTTAACGTCTAACCTTGAAAACTTTCTAGGCTAACTCCTAGGCTAGAAGCTTGTGTGTTAAAATGATGAGGAGTAACCTTTTAGCTGAGGTAATAATGTGAACTAAACTGCAAAGATTTTAATTTCCTATCTTTGTTATATGATGCAACTTTGTACATAGGGAGATATGATGGACCATGAACTGCAAGGCGCTGACTTAAGATATCTCTATTCAAGTAAAACTTCATGAATTCCAGGTTCAATGAAGCACTATGAAAACCCAGGATTAGGAAAGAGGAAATCTTTAGCCATTGAGTTAAATGATATATTGAGATGGATGTTTTGAGTGTGGTTGAATAGGAATGATAGATTCGTAGTTGGAGGGGTGTGAGAATTGATAAATACTTGGGAGTTGAGACAGTGAAGCTTGTTTACTTTATCATTGGATTCTCCAAAATTTGGACATTTGGGTTTCTCTTTGCTTTGAATTCTGGAAACTTTCAAATATTTTTAAAATTTCTGATCTGAAGACTTCCATTTATTCCTGAAGGCTTTTCCTTGATGGAGAGCAGGGAAAATGGATGGATGCAAATGGTTGGATTTTAGTAGGGCATACCTTATAGTCTTTCCTTAATACTTCTATCCCTGTTTAATTCTATTGTAGGCATTTTTTTAAACCTTGTGAATTGCAATGATACCACCAGTTCCGTTAACATGTTCAAAATTCTAGAGTTTAATATTTGATAACTTAATCTTGAATTCCTTGTATGAACCTTTTTTTGCATGAATGAAGAGAGGCATTATGTCCAGGAAAGTTGTTTGTGTCTGCTCTCACCATATTCACGATTTTAAGAAAGTTCAATATGTCTTTTTGGTTATGATGTCAATTCTAGTAATTGGTTTTCTTTTTGGTTAATGATTTCTACTTGACTCACATGCACCCGAACAGAAATAGCATTTCCCTCGTAAGGGCGCCTATGTGCTGCCAACTTCGGCTGAAGTAGCTTTGGAGTGTGGATTGGGCTAATAAGGTCTTTCATGTAGTATTGTTCTTGACCTCAATTTCATGACATGCGTTCTTTCACTGCTTGCTGGTGGATGAACTTGTCTTTTCATACTAAACTCAATTTTTTATTCTTGCAGAATTTTATTCTCTGTAAACTGTAATTGTTTAGCTGGCCTTTATATAAAGCTATGAAGTCTGACTTATCCATGATAATCAAATTCACCTTGTCTGTCATTATGCTGTGAGTGCAGTATCATCCTGATGTTAGCAAGGATTCACAAGCTCCTCAATTGTTCAAGAGCATTCGCCGTGCATATGAAGTGAGCAATTTCCATTTATTGTTACTTGCAATAGAGAACTAGTTGTATTTATCAGGGAAATGAATTTTAGTTCAGGGGTAAAATAACTTTTAGAGTAAACTAACAACTCCGTTTCTAAAGATTATTGAGTTGATAACTCGATTTCTGAAAGATTAAAATACGAAGGTTAGTCTCTGAATGATCCAAACAAAATACTTTTCTGTAAGTATTCCGTTTGATTCTTTCAGGGACTAAATTGTGTATTTCAATCTTTTAAGGACCAAATTGTGAATTCAGTAATCTTTCAAAGACTGAATTGTTAGTTTACTCATCTTTTACAAATCTTCAGAGGGCTAGATTGTTTCTTTCCACTTCTTCTGGTTCCACAGCTATTAGTATTTATTTGGGAAATGAAAGTTAAAAAAGAAAAAGAAAACGACAAGGTTTTTACTTTTTAAAAATTTATCAACAGATCTGTAACATTTATTTTATTTTGTAATCATGCTCTCGGCTTAGGTTTTTAAATTCAAAGTGAAACCATTGAAAACCAAACGAATGCTTCCTCCGACAAAATCTCTTGTTGGAAACTGCTTAGAAAACACTGTTGAAGTTCCCTGATTCTTTTGGCAATTTAAGATTTACATCCTTCTCTGCATTTAGGCATTTGCATATTTCAAAATCCCTATACAATATCTTATTCTTTATCCTTGAGATAGGTACTATCCAATGAGGCCACAAGAATTCAGTATGACCAGTCACTAAAATTCAGCCGAAGGTCTTACAGGAAAAAATGGAGTTACAGCACAGAATTTGAAGATGAGGATGAAGATGAAATAAGAATATATCGGTGGGCCAAGCTGAGGCAGAAAATGCATAATGAAATGTACCGGGAGCATTACGACGACGTCAATGAAGGCTTCTACAGCAGTGAAACAGAGGAAGAGGATGATGAAGAAAAAATAGAAGAAAGGGAATCGTTTATTGGAGTTCTTAGATCTGCATTCATGTCATTGTTTTTGTTCCAGACATTTGGATCCCGATTGTCCCTCACATTCAGCAGTCTAATGGCATTGTTTGATAGGAAATTGGATAGTGGTTACAAAATCGGTTATGTAATGGCATGGCTTTTGGGTGGTAGGGGTGGCATATTGCTAACGTTATGCTTGTCATTTGCCAGTTGGGTTTGTGGAAAAACTAGTAGTAGTGTAGTTGCAGTAGTGGTGGTAGCCATGTGGGTTGGTTCCTATCTTGCAAGGTATGCACCATTTCCCCAAGGTGCTTTGCTAACTCTTATTTATATGTCCATTAAGCTACAATCTGATCTGATATAAAACACCATGCTCTACTGGCATGTATGCTTTTATCCCTGTTAATCTGTTGTACTTGTACATATATATTCATGTATATGTTGTTAAGGAAAGTTTTAATCTTTCTGTCTGTATTTATAGATAAATTAGTGCTGACAAATGGTGAATGTGTGTAATAATTGCACCTTCCTGAGATGTATACCAGTTGCAGATTTTGAAAAGTAAAAAAAAAGTCGTTGACCAAATAAGTTGTGAGGCGTTGAAGTGGGAAATCTAACATAGACAATTTGCAGAGAAATGAGTTATACACCAAGGTTTCTCCCTTTCCTTTCTGTATTAAGTAGTCAACCACTGTCCCCTCAAGAAAAAGAAGAAATGAACAAAAAGGAAAAAAGAAAGTGGAAAAACAAGATTTTACATATGTGGACAGGACAATCATATGGGAAACTAGTATTAAGAGCTCTTCTGTTCCATTTCCTTGTTCACAGCCCTCAAATTCCTCCACAGATACCTCCCGCTGGCCATGTCGACGAATACCCAGAATCCATTCTGTATGATCTGAAACCCCAAGCAACATTTCGGTCAGAGAAAATAAACCAGAAAATGTAAAATCAAGAATCAATACCGTGGAATATAAAGAAGAATCGCACCTCTTTCAGATTTAGGTCCCGATTTTTGGATGATTTGTCTTCAAGGGCAGGATCGTCGGACGCGGGAAGATCCTCCGGCGAAGAACGCACCGTCCTCCATGCGAAATAGCCCGCTAATACGGCAGAGAAAAATACCAAGATGAACCTTAGAGGGCACATACCTTCCAAGGCACCAAGAAACAGAAGAAGAAGAAGAAGAAGAAAACGACGAAGAAATCCCGAGGCGGAGAATTTGCAGGAAATCCAGAAATAGAAGAATAGGAAAGAAGCGTGGACGTGGCTTAAAGACAAAAATAATGAGAAAGAAGGAAGAAAAGCAGAGAAGGAATACGCGTGCGTTGTTTGAAGTAGAAAATTCTCAACCACTATGCGACTTTTGGATGTTTACTATGTCAAACCAGGTGGCTTCACCAACTACTTAGCCATTCTCATGCTAAATTCTAATTTAATGCATTTATTAATTTTAATATCCTTTTATCCCCACCATCATCATTATCAAATTAATTACTGGTGTGCACGTGGGCCCACTACTTTAGGATTGTGTCCTTCATTTCACCTCCAAAAGTTCACTAACCTCTTCCACTTGCTTTCTTTGCATTGGCCATTAGGGAAATAACAAACTAATTAAAACCAATAATTTAGTTCAATGCCAAATGCCCAAATGTAGGTGGGTCCCATGCTTTACAATTAACAAAGACGCATTACCTATTCTGAATTCATAATATTTTTTGAATTATTTTTATGATTGAATAAGCTTTAATATTGTTTAAGTTGACATTTTATTGACTAATCATATCGAATAATTTTGTATTGTTTTTATTTGCATTCCAATAAAAAGATTCTTATAAAGAAAATAGGATTTAAGTATGCTCTAATTTAAAATAACATTATGTGATTTTTATAAACAAAATATATTGCGCAACAAAAAAAAAATGAAAATAGTCCTTGTACTCATTTTACTTGAGTACATAGTTGTCAAATCAAAATTTGAATCGTAAATTGTTAAGCTAATTTTTGAATCGTAAATCGTATCAAATTACAAGATTCAAGAATATAATGAAAAATAATCTGAAGTATATTATATCAATGACAAAAAATTATATAAGTCTCACATAAAGTCATAGATGACAATTCATAATAATAAAAAAGAATTCATAAGTCATAATTCATAACTCATAACTAACAAAACAAAGTTAAAGTTAATAATCTTCTAGTCCTATTCATCTAGATTAACATCACCACCATCGCTAGAATTATCACTCACTTCATCAACATGACTATTCCATCATCTTCATTACCCCCTTTATCATCTCCAATGTTTTGTTCACTAATTTCTTGAATTTGAATGCCGTTTTTTTTTCAAACTCATATAAGCTTTTGACTCTGAAATTATGTTATGATATTATTACTGATTTAGTGTTTTAACATTTTTTTAATCAGCCTTGTTTTTTAACATTACAGCCTTTATTTTATTATACTCTTATGAATCGTCAGAATCGTTCGATTCGTGATTCCGGTGCAAATCGTAAGATTCTAATGAGTATCGCATCGATTCAAGACATCAAAAGATTCATTCAAAGATACGTATGATTTTGATGCCGAATCGAATCGAATCATAAGATTTGAATCACGAATCATAAGATACTAACAACTATGCTTGAGTATAAAAGGTGAACTCTCTGATTGCTGTACTTATTATTCATGCAATGAAGTTGTGAGAGAAATAATTAAATCGTAAGATCACCTTATTTAGATGGGTAGTGTTAAACAACCTTCATTTCTGCCAAAAGAACATTTACATGTCCAATTTTCCATAACCATATTAGGTTTTTGTTTTTGTACATCATATTAATAACCACATCAAGATATTAATTTTTTTTGTCAGAACAACAATGATATTGGGTTAGTTTAGGTTCAGAGTTATGACCAACAATTTTTGTGGGCTAGTGTTATTCATGAATCCAGCTTTTAATCAAACCCATGTAATGACTTTACACTTAAGACTTCACTAAAACCTAAGCCCATTTACTACGACAAAATGTTGGGCCATTGTAGGCCATAACTAGTGCAACTTTCAGGATATTTTCTGATTTCGTACCAAAAGCCTTTTGGATATATATTTTTTTTTTGCGTGATTCGTAAATATTTGTTTTATATTTCAACATGAAATTGTTATCAATACTTTATTACTTTTTATTTTTTACTGATTTTACGGTTAATGTGTTATATTATTATTTCTCATATCTCCAACCATATCAAAATTGACTGACAAGTCAGTGAAAATATTTTTTTATGAATAATTAAATATAAAAAAAATTCATAAAAGAATAAAAATTTAGTAAATGTTTATTATCCTTTAATGTGTATGTAAAGATTGTAATCTTAGTTGTTAAGATTTGGAAATATTAAGTAATCTTTAAAGGTGACTTATATTCAATTATTTGGGAATAAGCATAAGGTTGAAAATTTAAGTAGTTGGACCTATTAACTTAACGGGTCAAGTATAACTTAAAGGAGTGATTCATTCATCGGGTTATTATAAACCTTAATTCTATATAGTGAAGATTCTTGTTGGAAAGTAGATGTAAGTGACACTAACCGAACCACGGTAAATTACTCGTGTTCATCTATTCTTTTTTATTTTTCACATTCTCTATATTTATTTGATTTATGAATGGTTGTTGAGACATATTCTCAATCTGAACCGTGTATAATTAAATTCTGCGGTGTTTTCACTTATTTCTTCTAATTTCACTTTAATAAAAAGCACATATAGAGTGCTAACAGATTAAGGATATAAAGCAAACAAGAAAATATGCCTGAGGAAAAGTGAACCTATCTTTTGCCCATAGTGGGAAAGGAGATGAGAGGGGTATATTAGTAGATTCTGAGATGGAATTCCATCTAAAGATTCCCCTGGAAAAAAATATATAGTGGATTTTCTTTTTCTTCTTCCTATTCTCAGTATTGGTAACTACGTTTATTTGCTGTTCCAAAGTGCATAAGTTTTTCCATTAAGTTACACCATCTATTGGTTGTCTGGTTCATGTAAGTGGAAAGAAAAAGAAACATACTCCTTCCTTCAACTTGTTCTAAGGTCCGAATTTAGAACTAGTGACATCAATTATAGAATGGAAAGGGAAACAGACACTTCATCTTTTTGGATCCAAAGTGGTGCGAATGTGAGCTGAAGATGTATCAAATGCAGTTTTGTTCTTTCCTAATATCCCACTTTCAAGGCCAAACTAAGAATAAGACATTTGCTACACTAAAAACGGGTTAGATGTTAATTACGATCCATGTTAAGCAACTTGTTCTTGAATCAGATTCATTCGCTTGATTAATTGGGACAAGTGGAGTTTATGATAGGTCTTAATTAGTACTCTTAAGTCTTTATTAGTCCTTGTCTCTTGATTACTCTTAACATGGTCACAATTCTAAGTAAGCTTTACCATAATTAGAACTTGTTTTAGCCATGCTGAGTAGTAATAAAATTATATATATATTTTTTTTGAAAAATGATATACCTAAGAATTAGTTTTTATTTGAAAATGACTATCATTTTCGAGTCAGAAAGAGAAAATTGTCCATAGACTTTCTTCTTTTTATTTCATGTTAGTGACAGATCAAGAAAGTTTTTGTCTTTTCTTCCTCAGTGATAAACTCATAAAAGTAAGATTAATGTGATATTAGGCCTGGGTTCATGTCATGCAACTAATAAAGCGAATTTTTCCACATATCTAATTCGAATTTTTATTCTGAAAAATAAAATAATAAAGATAAAAATGGAATGGTACCAGCTTCATATCTAGCCCTACGTATCTGAGATCACAATGCAGAGGCTAAATACCACTTGCCTCCATACCCTTTTGCAAAGGTTGGTTAATAATGGCTTACGCAGATGCAAATTTTCTGAAGTCAGCAAAATTTGTTGAGGAGCACAACTGCACAAGGATCAAAATGCATGTGGGAATCCACAATTTCATGCCTAACCATGCTGTTTTCATAGCATTATGGTCTTCAGTGCAATTCACTATGCCTTTAGTCACAGTCATGGAAAAAAAAAGTGGTACTATTACTTCATTATCATAATTTCCTTTGTTCTGTCCTACTGTGGGAGTGTTTTCTTGATAGGAACTCAAACATAAATTTAACAAATTACAACCAATGAGGTTAAGTTTAGGGGAAGAGGTTAGTTTCTCACAATATGGTAATACATGTGAGAAACTCAAAAACGATTTAATAGATTACAAGATACTAGTCTCTCACTAGACCAATCCTCATTGGTAAAATGTTGAGCACTTAAGCTTGATCACGATTTGAAGTTCTACCCAAGCCTTAGAAGGATTTACACCTTAGTGCTATGTGAATTTGTAGGAATAAGTGTCATTTGATTTTTCTCTTCCATTATTGCCTTCTAACAATGGACCCCTCCATTTTTGTCTCTTGTTCTTTTGAAGAGGAAGAGTAGGAGAATGGATCAAATTTTGAAGGATGGGTAGTAATGCTCAAAAACTGACGAGGTAAAGAAAATTAGGTAGGGCCTAGTTCAACAAAAACAACACGTTTTTCTAACATAAAATCGTCGTGACCCAACAAATGGGTTAATCATTGATGCCCTTTTTATCCTCCTTACTTTGTCGTGACAGGATGACGATTCATATTTCAAACACAACGTCCCAAAAACCCTAAAAACATCAAGTAATCCTGCTAATTAGCCCTATTACTAGGAGTCCATCATTAACCTTTTTAGACAATGTCAAAACAAAATGATGGGTTTGTTATGTGGGAATCGCGTCGGACTCACATTAGTGCAGAACCATTTGCATATATAATCAATTTGTAGTGAGACCCATAGTGAGTGATGCTTAAGTGTTTGATATAAGTGCCTGTGAGAAACATAGTAACAGGTTAATGGAGGGTGAGTTGAGATATGCTGTCTAGTGGATTGTAGGATCTCACACACGCACGCATCATATTCTTTTTTGTGAATTCTAATTCTGACGAAAGCGGACACACATCAACACACGTTGATTTGATTGAGGTGAGACAACCTTATGCATTGGTTTGGTGTTTGCAAGCAAGGATTTTTAGTTTTGAATTAGATTCCTCTTATGGAATTCAATTCTGATTCTTTATATTCTGTGTTTCTTCTCCCTCCCACTATTAATATATTAATTCCCAAATTCTCTCAGGGTCAGACCTTGGATTTCTCCTTTGATTCAATCTTCACAGTGATCTCACTTCAGCATTCTCCTCTTCTTCTCCCTGTATGTTTTCTAACTCTCTAGAATCTGTTATCCATAAGTGTTGATTACCAAATTTAGTTGTTTAAAATTTCTTTTATGGAAGGTTTAGTAGTTTTTAAGCACCAAGCATAGTGTTTATGAAAATTACTCATCTCTGGCATCATTCAGTTAGTATGATGATTTTAACTTGTTACTACTGTCATAATGTCATTATATGTAAAGATGTAAACAGTAACACCCAACGTTGTCAAAACCTCCTCTCTGTTTCAGATCCAGTATGGTTTTTCTTTGCCCAAAGATCCAGTATGGTTCATAGCTTAGCTTTTGTGGAAAAGCAATTGGTGCTTATTTGTTGTTTCTGGTGTATGAAAATCAAGCCTTTTCTTTTTTATAATAAAATCTTGACTCTTTTTCATGGGTCCATTCCATTCAAAGAATATAGGAAACTGACGTGTGCTTGAACTGGATTGGATATGTGCAAAGAATGCACAAACATGGAAGTGGGACCATAGATATAAGCTGAGATTATCCTTTAATATATAATTCTTCACCTAACCAAAGCGTTATCATAGGAGGCCACTTTTGAAACAGTGTCTGATTTTCCATTTCCTTTTAATTCCAATTGCTAGATTTTTTACAATAATTTATCCTGTGGCCTGCCACAAATGGCCTCCAAAGTTTAATATGCAATCCTATCCAATTAATAATGAAGAGTACCAGCTTAGAATTATTCTGTATCAGGTGCATGAATCTTCTTAACCACAATCTTATAAAATTACCCTTTGCTTACATTTTGTTATTTCTGGAATGACTCTGTTTGTTTATTATTATTATATACTATATGCTTAATTGAAGTAGTCAAGGTTAAGCTAAAAGAGACATTTAAAATAATATAAATGTTCTTTTTTATATTAGCCAAGAGTTGCTCAGGCCTAGTTTTAGAGTTATTCGATTCGGAGATTGCCCTTTAAATACAAGAGCGGATCAAATTGCCAACTGGGGTAGGTTTAATATCAAAAGAAAATGTAGGAAAGAGAATGAACAATTTTGTTTTTTAAAACTAATCAAATAGATGGAAGGACAAGTTAGAAGGTTGTAGGATCAATACAAGTAAATATACTACTGATAGGACATCGTGAAAGGCAGGCATATGTGGAATTTTGTATTCTGTTAATGCATCTGAATAAAATATCATGTAGCAAGAGTTCGTGCTTCCGCAATACATGCCACGAGATATGTATTTGTTTAGATGTATAAAATATTAAAATATGTTCCTTAATATTCGTGTACTCTAGTTGACTATTGTGATTTGTGACGCTGCGAAAGCAATGAATGTGAATTTGATTCTCTCCGTTAAAACATTGCAACAAACAAACTAAGATCTCCAAATAATTACCTCTAGTATTTGCTCAAAAGAAAAGAACTTTGTCCATTTCTTAGAGTATCGTGTGTTATACCTCAACTGGATAACGCCTCCTCAGGTTGGTTTTGGAGCCAATCTTGGAAATGGGCAATCATAATGCTTTCTCTTCCATCGAGACTTCATAGTTATTGACCTTTGTGTGTGTTGTAAAAAGGAGATTTGCCAGCGATTCCTTTTGGTAATTGTAGCAACAGTCACTGAAAATGAAGAAAATAAAAAGTTAAAAGACATAGCAATTATACTCATTATTGAAAAAAATATGATAGCCAATTAGTAATCTAATAATCTTTTCTCACATAAACTTTGGATATTTTACATGGAGGAAATAAAGTTGATTGATTTATGCCTTTGATATAGTGTCACCTAAAAGATGTCTTGTTAATGAAACTGAAAGCTGTAATTTCTGGTAACTTCTAACTTTGCCATTGTGAAAGAGTGGATCTCTAGTTTATGATGAGCTGCCTAATTTATTTCAAAACCACACGGCATCGTACATTGCTGGCTCTTAATTATCCGTTTTATTTGCCCATATGATCATCTAGTCATCACTTAATAGGATATTACTGTTCACATTGATTAGAGGTAACCCTATTGTATATAAATATACATACATATATATCTCTTGCTTTCTCACTATTAAAGTAAGACAGATAGATCTGCTTCCTTATCCTCGTGTGTGTGAGCGTGTATATATAATATTCTTAACAATATAAGTACTGAGGTCTGTTTTTGGCATACTTCTTATATCTATAACCATTTGATTGATTCTGATTTCCTAGACTTTTGGGTTGCTTTAGGGGAACAATGAATGCTTTAGTAGCCACAAACAGGAACTTTAAACTGGCCTCTCGGCTCCTGGCTTTGGATTCCAAGCTTGAGAAAAGCTTGCTGATTCCATTCAGAGAAATCAAGGCAAGTAAAATTGTATTTTGACTTTGCCCAATGTCTTTCGCATATTTCATCAATTCAAGTTCACAATTTTGTCAAATTGTAATTGCAGGTTGAGTGTACAATTCCTAAAGACGATGGCACATTAGCGTCTTATGTTGGATTCAGAGTTCAACACGATAATGCCAGAGGGCCTATGAAAGGAGGAATCAGATATCATCCTGAGGTTATATATGTTTTGACACTCAGAAATCTTAATTACTTTGACCCAAAAAAGAAAGTGATATTTGTCATTATATTCATTTGATCTGAGTATGTTCTAACCTGTGTGTGTGGTTTAGACTCCCAGATCTCACTTTGAATGATTTACTGGATTAAGTAGGTTGACCCAGATGAAGTGAATGCTTTAGCACAACTTATGACCTGGAAGACAGCTGTAGCAAATATACCATATGGTGGTGCCAAAGGAGGAATTGGGTGTGACCCTTCAGAACTAAGTTCGTCTGAATTAGAACGACTTACTAGAGTTTTCACTCAAAAAATTCATGATCTCATTGGAATTCACACTGATGTACCCGCACCTGATATGGGCACGGGTCCACAGGTCCGTCTGTACTAATATTCAACAGATTATATATAATTTACGTATTGAGTTTGATGTAGGAACTCATGAATATTAACTTACTGCTTGATCATGCAGACAATGGCATGGATACTAGATGAGTATTCAAAATTTCACGGCTATTCTCCTGCAGTTGTGACTGGAAAACCAATAGTAAGTACTATATGTACATTATTTCTATAAACTGTCAGTCTCAAGCAATCTCATGCTTAATAAAACATGTCTCCTTTTATCTTTGGAAAAAAAAAAAAGGATCTTGGTGGATCTCTTGGCAGAGATGCAGCCACAGGAAGAGGAGTCCTGTTTGCAACAGAGGCTCTGCTTAACGAGTATGGAAAGAGCATATCTGGACAACGGTTTGTCATACAGGTACTTTCTGTGCCATTTATTTTGCTCAAATTGATCGCTTGAGTCCCCCAAAAACACAAAGTTTGAACTTTGAAGAGAGTGTTGATAGTGATGATGAATAAAGTAAAGAAAAGAAAAGGATTTTATTATGTATGTGCTTGGTGATGTGATAAGTTTGAGATAAAAAAAAATAATGGCATAATACTTCATTTTCAGGGTTTCGGAAATGTGGGGTCATGGGCTGCACAATTAATAAGTGAGAAAGGAGGAAAAATAGTGGCTGTGAGTGACATAACTGGTGCCATAAAGAACAACAAAGGACTTGATATCCCAAGCCTACTGAAGCATGCCAAAGAGAACCGAGGGGTAAAGGGATTCCATGGCGCTGATTCAATTGATCCCAAATCAATATTGGTTGAAGACTGTGATGTTCTCGTCCCTGCAGCTCTTGGGGGTGTCATTAATAGGTATTTTCCCTTCAAATACAATATAACAGTACTTTCTGATAAAGGTGCTTGCATAGTTGCTTATGGTTTCAAGTTTTTTTAATCCACTGCCTTAAAAAACGGGCGAATTAAGGTGGATCTAAAGTCTAAACCTTTTTTTAAAAAGAAAAATATTTATTTCGACTTGCACTTTGGTTGAAGGGAAAATGCAAATGAAATTAAAGCCAAGTTCATAATTGAAGCAGCAAATCACCCAACCGACCCTGAGGCTGATGAGGTTAGTGTATATTATCTCTTTCTCAGGGAAAAGAAAAGAAAATTATATAAAATTCCTCGTGTATCTATTGTAAGGTTCTTCAAATGATAAACTTTATTTATAATGAATAGTTGTGCAAATAGTCTTTTATATATATATATATATATATTCTCTTTGTCATGTGTTTTATTTTGATTGAAGAACCTTATAATTTAATCCAAGGGGAAAAAAAGAGAGAGAAAGAAGATATACTCTGTCTATAACTATCATCCTAATCTGCAGATTCTGAAAAAGAAAGGGGTTGTAATCCTTCCGGACATCTTTGCAAACTCAGGAGGAGTTACAGTTAGCTACTTTGAATGGGTGCAGGTAAGACAAGCAGTGATAGTATATTAATATATTGAGTGGTTTACAAATTACAACACATTGTACTATATAGTATGAAGTGATTGAATTGGTGGTGCGCAGAACATCCAAGGGTTCATGTGGGAGGAAGAGAAAGTGAACAACGAGTTAAAGACATACATGACAAAGGGCTTCAAAGATGTGAAGGAAATGTGCAAAACCCACAATTGTGATCTTCGCATGGGAGCCTTTACCCTTGCAGTTAACCGTGTAGCGAGAGCCACTGTTCTTAGGGGTTGGGAAGCTTGAAATTATTCTATGATTATTGTAGCTTTTAATAAAAGTTCAAAGGGTTCCTATGGCAGGAACCCTTCATATTCCTCTCTTGCAATTTGGCTCTGCCATTATGAGAGATATACAGTCCACCATTTTTTTTCTTTGTATCTTTCTTTTTTTTTCTTCCATGTATTGAGTGAATTTTAATTTTCACCCGAGCTTTCTTAGATCCATTTGTCTATCATTTATCAAGGTTCAAGGTATTTCCACCTGGTATAATTTATTCGCATTTTAAATTGTTGGTTTCCCATATACTTAGAATAAAACTGTAGTAGACACTTGGCAAGAAGACTTATCAATTGTCATGCTTTTAAATTTAATCTCAGACCTCCAATACCATTACCATGGTTGAGAAGGGAAGTAAACAGTCATGACATTGAAAACTTTGACCCGCATCATTATCTAGCTTAAGAATAATATTATTGTAGCAGTGACAGACATATCTCCACATCTGAAAGTAAGATATTAAACTTGTATTCGTTACATCTTGCACTACCAATTACCATTCAACTCTTTATGTTCTGTTGAGGATTTGCATGAAATTGTAGAGTAGAATAGAGTTTCAGTCGTGTCATAAGGATACTCTTCTTAAGAGTTTATTCTGCAATCCCTCAGTATCAAGAAACAGTACTCCCTAGGATTAAACGAAGTTTTCTTGTTGATTCAATAAGGACACAGAACAGCAGAAGATTGGAATTCAGTAAGTTGGGTCAGTCCTCGAGCCTAAAAACACATTCGTATATATTAAGGGGAGTTTCAGATAAGTCTACGCGCACAGAGGGAAATCGTCAGTTTTCAACTATGATTGCCCACCGGAGACCTATGCCTGTGTGCATGAGACCTTCCTTCTTCTCTACTTGGTTACCCTCTCTTTTCACATCTTAATATATATACACTTGGTTCATCCGTAAATTAGGCAACGTGAGACTTTTATTTGACACATTCTAATCATGATATAATATATAATGTTCTTAAACATGTAGACCCCACATAATATTATGTATAATATTCACAACATATCCCTCCCGGTATAATGAACCTTAACCTATGGGAAATTACCTGAACACATTGATCAGCAGCAGCATTTAAGCCGTGAATATATATTACAAATATAAGCAATAACAATTGGTAGAAGCACCGAGATAGCCTTAAAACAACAACAGCACATTGAACATTAGGAAGGTGAGTACAAATGTCAACCATCAATGAAATATATATATATAGGAGGACATGCAATGGAACTACTCAATCAAAGAAAAATTAATCAATTGAGAGTCAAAACTTCATTGAGCAACCTATGACACAGTGATTGAAAATATTAACATTATATTAAAGTCTAAGAAAGGATAGTTGAGTGAAAACAAAACAAAACGGTAGTGCAATGCGAGCTTAATATACAAACAGCATATATAGGGTAATAGAAAGAAAAAGTTAAATTTAGGCTTCGTCATTTTGAAAGTAAAATATTGCCTCCCACAATCTAAGGGAGCAACCTAACGTGTGCTATATCACTTATATGCCAACAACAAACACATTTATTCAATGATCCCACCAAGCTTAGTTTAAAGGCTTCCTCCCCCTCCCACTCCCAAATATAGGTATAAAGTGATATTTCACAAAACATAACTCAGTCTAGTAATTTTTTTTTTTGGCCAGACACACTCTAGTAATAATTACATACGATTAGAAATCACACTAGTTACTAGTTAGGACTTACGACAAGCATGGACAGAATCATACTTGGGTTGTGGAAGAAATCTTGCAAGGGGCAACATATTAAAGTATCTCTTTGAAATACAGCGCTCATTTGAAATTGGGTCACTACCATTTTTAAGCCCAAAAATTTATTTACAATTCGGCCCTGATTAAGAAAGCAACACAATTTTATCCTGCTCCAAAGAAATATTACATTTGAAAAAGGGAAAAAGAAATCACTCTACCACAAAGAGTTTTAATTAACTATAGATTATCTCGTGATTCTCGAATTCAAATGATGCAAAACCACAAATCCTTTTATTAACTATAGATTATCTCGTGACCCATTGTTTTTTATGGCTCGAGATTTTTTTTTGTTATAATCATAAAATATCTTCCGCCTATTTATTTTATGATTTTTATGATAACTAATATGTATTCAAATGGGTCTCATAATAAAAGAAAAAAAGAAAAAAAAAAAGGATAACTATATCTCTAGATACTTAAATCTAAAACATTGTCAACATTGTTTATAGATATGGAAATATCTATTCCTCCACTAACATTGAATCCAGATACATTGATAAAGTTATCAACTTTCTTTGAAAGAAGTAAACAATAAATGTTTATAAGTTCCATTAAAAAAAATTGTTGGTAAGAACGATCAAGCTCACCTCTCGAAACCATCCCTCAAGTGCAAGCTTATACGAAGGGGGAATGGATGGGTGGGGTAATTTTAAATTACCATATTTTTTAATTATTAAACTACCATATTTAGAAACTAAAGCAATTATTAAGAATATGCCTAATAAATTTGGCATTGTAACGCCTCTTAATTTTAGTGTTTCAATATCAACGCCAATTCGCATTAATTATCTTGGTATTAAACCATAATATCAGGTCAGTAACCCGATATTAGAAGCCCTCTCTAGCTCCAACCATGATAACACTCTTTTACAGAGACAGTGAGGACCAAAGGCAATTCCACTGAACTACCTAGTAGTCTTTGAAGGATGATAAAAATATATATATTTATATATTTATATCATTACATACAAAATCGAAAATTTGTTTGAAGCACAATCATGAACATGGCCAAAATAATCAGCCTTTCTATTACATGATAGATCATTGATCCCGTTGCCTGGGTAGGTAGGTTGGGGAACATCGAACATGCTCTCTGTATTCCATTTGTGACTTAGCAAATGATGAGGAAAATTTTATCTGGGAGGCCTGGGATTTCTTTTATCAATATCTGGGGGCTAAAATAATCCTACAAATTTCCATTTTCATATTCGCAAAAGCCCTCAACTTTCTGATTTCGACTCTTTAATGCCAAATCAACATAGATCTAGCACACAGTCCGGCCATAACATATTGATGCGATATAAAGATTCTTGGACCATTTTTCCTGCAAAACCAGCAAGTTAGCAATTATTACTTCTGTAAAATGGGAGGACCCATATGAACATAAAATGCTTTCAAGTTATTGCATTATGGATTGATTTTTTTTTTGGGTTACTTTAACTACAGTTGCTTGATATTCCCTCTCCAGTACTCACCAGAGCATCAATGAACAAAGAAGGATTGAATTCATGACTACAATATTATCACCCACTAAAACCATGTCAAGCATTCCAAAATAGCATAACTACCGAACCGCTCTCTAATGGATGAATAGGAAATGAGAATTTGAATACCTTAACATGAGTGCTTGGGAAGGCAGAGGTGCGCAGTGTTTCTTGAGTTTCATCAAGCAATTTGCGTTTTGGTATGCTAAGTATGAAGGCTGCTTGTTCGGCAGTGGCGGCCATAGATGTTATCCTGTATCCACTCTCCCATCTTCGATGTATTCCTTCACTTGGATATAAAAAGTCCAGCTCCACAACCTAACATCATCATAATGGGAAACATGTGACCATCAACAAGTTAGTTCGATGAGGCTGTAAAAGATAATACACAGAAAACCCAAAAAAAAGAGTGGAAAGTATTACATACCTGATCAGAATACCCAGCATTCCTGGACATAACAACACCCCATCGACTGCCAGCAGTAGTCATGGAGGTAACATGAAATCCTTCTTTCCACTTCTTATTAATCCACTTAAAAGGAAATGATTCACTAACTTTATACGATTGCTGTGTGTAAGGAGTTCCTACAAAGAAAGAATGCCATGAAATAAAAATAAACTACACTTAGCTAACATGCCTCACCTGCCTTACAAGTTAGAATCAAGGATGAAATGAAACAACAACCCAAAAGATGAAATTGACAGTAAACAAACTTTGGAGACGAAATTAAAAATTGATGTAAAGTTTGAAGACGAAAAGGTGCTTTTGCCTAGATAGGAAAGTCATATAACTAAGCCATATCTCAAAGGAGGAGAGAGTAATTTGCCCCAATTTAATTATTTGAAAGTTGGTGTTGTCAGCTTCTTTAACTGAATCATTAATCATTTTTATGGAAAACGCCATTTCAGAATTATTGTCAAGATTAACCACAACACTTAGGCCCCAAAGTTCACAAACCTAGGACTTAGGAAGCAAGGGAAGCTCATTAATTAAGGGCCACTAGCCCCAAATAACGTGAGATCAGAAAACACAGACGGGGAAGAATTGATAGAAGTCTTTCACAGTGCATTTTAAACCGCAGAACCAATATGAACTTTAAAATGGTAGCAAAATGACCAAATCTGGCAGTGTTGTCTTACCAATTCCTGAATCTGTTCTCAAAGACAAATAGAGTGGCAATTATAAAATTTGCAAAGCAACCCGGAAAAAAAAATCACAAAAAGTAGATAAACCAGGCATGAGCACCAAAGGCAATAGAAACAATTAAAATATTATGGTAGGGTTTTAAAGTGCTTTATAAAATTGATTGCGTATAGAAGTGATGGAAAGAAACAAATAAGGGGACAAAGGACATAGAAAATAGCTTATACGACCATAGTAAACATGACAAAGGATCATTTTCTGTAAGTGGAGATAACTAACCTTTGGACATGACTACCAAGGAACTCCCATTCGATGCACCAGCTATTGAACTGATATAGTAATTTTTCTCCCATTGTTCCATAATCCAGTCCTGAGGGAAATCCAATTTCCATATGTCAATATCAGTCAACTATACTCTTACAAGATTACTAAATAGAAGATTAAACAAATAGCCCACAGTACCCACCTTATGCAGGAACACTGCTGACAATTCATAAACCTGGGAAGAAAAACCCGTTCCTGCATCCATAATTAGGGCCCACAAATTTGATGAAGATGCAACGCAGCTGATGTACAATCCATCCTCATTACCCTTGTCTACATGTTGACGGAGCCTTGTGTCTGCCACATTGTAATGATATCTGCAGCCATGAAGATGTCATTCAAAGGCCAAGCAAGAGGTTCCCAAAACATATATAAGGCCAAGAGTATTGCACTCTTGATTTCAAAGTATCACTGCTTAGTTTAAGATTAACAGTTAAGAGCAATATCATACCATAAATATAATACTAGAAAGCCAAGTGAGATAAAATGTATCACTATAAATCCACATGAAATATAAAGCATCAATTCTAACATCTTTGTGTATGTTTTGGGGGGTGGGGGTGGAGAACAACTCAACAGTTTATCCATTCAACCCAATTTACCATTTAAAAGGAAAATGTGAGAAAAACCAAGATTTAAAGAAACCTTTTAAAGGTAGCACTAAATAATGTTCCTTCCTAGTTATTCTTAGAAAATACCAGAGCAGTCAAACTTATTTAGAAAACGATACCATATTGAATTAAGTAACTCATATCTCATTTGCCCATAAGAGGAATTATTGGTCAAAAAAGCTTTCCTTTTATGTTTTATGGATCAGCACATTAAAAGGTAAATTGTAAATATCATAACGGAAGATGGGAAGAAAGAAAATCTATTTGTTAGATATGTTAAGGCTTATCAAGTATTGCAAAATGGTCTTGGGAGAAGCATGAACCCAGCATATCAGGTAGCAAAACAATCCACAACATTAGGTCATTTTAATTTCTAAGCCACCCAAAAAATAAGCTGACCAGCAGTCTGGTCACTTTAAAAGGCTAGAATAAATTCACAATTTCAAGTGCATATCTGAACTCATGCCAGAACCATTTAGCCGACCAACAATAAACCCCAAGATCCACCATTAGAGGAAGATATTCATGTTCAACACATTAATGGAATATCATTATTTATCATTAATTCGTTACATGTCAAATTGAGAACTGAGAAGGATGTATTTTTCACCTCTGCTTCATGGGTCGGCGAGCATTATATACTGAAATCCATTGGGTAGCAGGACTCCCCATTCGTACTTTCTTCTTTGGCTGCTCATCTTCTTCCAGATTAATAAGCATTCTTCCACGCTTTTGTCCAACCTATTCAGGCAAAGGGACTAGAATAGTTTAGCACCAAGTTATACAAGAACTCATCAATAAAAATAAACTTGAAGCAAAATCTGAAGACATAACAATTACAACAACCTTTAAAGCTCCATCAATTCTGATTGGTCTCAATAGTAAACATGGTTCAATCAAGTTTTCAAAAAATGATATAAGCTTGGAATAATTTGGCTCCTCATCAAATCTCATGTTAGTAACAGCTTCAAGGAACTGCTTAAACGGGGGAGGACAAAAACAGCACATCAACTCTGGAGATGTGGACATCTTTTTCTTACAAACAAGAAAACTTTTATTGTCGCCCTGTTTAAAAGGGAAAGAGAACAGGATTACATACATAAAATGAAAACTCCAAGAATCAACGCACTGATAAGAACTAATATAAAATGCACCTGATATCCCTGCCATGGTAGTCTCCCTTTTATGAGAAATATTAAAGTGTATGCCAGTGACTCAAGATCATCCCTTCGACTTCCAGTCCTACCTAAATGCGCATGCACACTGGCATATCTTATTGTTCCCCTGAAAACAAAAGCCACATGATCAATATATAACACTTATAGACATGTTAACCTAAAAAGGCATACAAACCTGAAAATATCAGGTCTCTGATCATATTCAACATGCTGACCAGATGATGCGTCCTTCCATCTTGAAGCTAGAGTAAATACATGAAAGGGAAATTAATATATACTATGAATATGTCAAATAGCTTCAAATAGCTAAATTGGTAGAGTAGAGAAAATTAATCACAATATGAAAATGCAGAGGCAAACTAGTATGGGAGGACAACATACCCAAACCAAGATCAATAAGATATAGCTTCTTTTCATCGGCTGTTCCAGGTTGACCAAGTAAGAAGTTTTCTGGTTTTACATCTCCATGCACAAACCTTGATTGACGATATGATTTTATTATTATGATGATGATGGTAACTATAACCATCTCAAAATAGTAGGGAAAATTAGGCATGACAGGTCAAGAAAGCTATCAATGAGATTTACCCTTTCAAGTGGAGCTTCTCAAGAATTGATATTGCTTCCACTGCAATGCAAGCAACCATATTCGGCGACATCCTGTCCAGATGGTAGAGAATAAGCGAGGAGAAAACAGAATAACAAAGGTTAAAGAAATTACAATGATGCAAAGTGCATTTATATAAGTAAACAGAGGGAGGATCAAGATCTTACGATTGGCCAAGAGAATTCCATACATCCCAAAGACTGGGCCCAAGCATGTCCATGACCTGAAATATTATACTTTCCTTCAGACACTATGAAAAAGTTAGAATATGCTGCTAAGAGGAGAGCTTTGAATCATTTTCTCACCAGAATATAGAAATCTCCTTGACGACCCTTGTAATGAACCCAGGGAATGCCATAACACCCATTCAGAGTACTAATCAGTCCAAGAAAGCAGAAGCAAACATTAGAATATTAAAATATAATGAAAAAAAAAAAAAAAAAAAAAAAANAAAAAAAAAAAAAAAAGACGATTAAAGCCTGAAAGGTATAATATTGATAAGCATGTTCAAACATGAAGCATAGATCACGTACTTGTACACTTGCCACTCATACGGAGGCCCATAATTGCAGCCTTTACTGTTTCTGTGCTCAAACTTCAGTGCAACCTGCAAAAAAAGTTCAAATAAGAAAAGAACATTTATTATGTCACATGATTAACATTCAATTGAACTGTAGGAAAAGAGAATGAACTTCAGAGTTATACCTCAATTGCATCAGGACCTGTTCGATCAGAACCACCACTGAGCCTTCTTCCAACATAAACTTGGCCAAAACCACCCTTACCCAATTTCCTTTCTACCTTGTACGTAGGAGAACTACCAACTTGTACCTGAATAGGTAAGAGGGAAAAATTGTCTTAGATAAGAAACCAATAGATCTAGATTAAATGAACAATTGGAACAATAATAATAATAATAATGCTGTTTGGGGTAAATTCACAATGGAGTATGAACTAGTCAAGCATAATATTTTTTTTCTTTTGGGTAATCAGGCATAATATTGTTTCAAGGATATCTAGACCCAAGATGACCATTACAATCTCAATGCTTCCAAAATTATGCTCAACTCAGCATATCCGAAGATTAAACGCGACAGAAGCCATTCAAAGCTAATATTAGCATAAATAGTACTTTAGCTTCATTAAATCTGAACTGCAGAAATATTTGGATAATTAAATAATGCAACCAATATAGGTATGCAATCGAGGGATACCCTCTCAGGAATGGGGGTTGTGGTCGCTTCCTCTTCAGCCCCCACCACCTTGTCTGCACTTCCACCTTCCATCACAATATTATTATTGGCAACTGCCTCAACTCGAAGGGGTTCCGCAGCTCCTAATGCAACAGGATCAGGAAGGACCTCACAGGGTTCAGGATCAAGATTAATTAATCTCACTCCCCGACCTCTACCAGCTGCAGTTCGCCTTGTCGGTACTGCTGGTGAAGGCCCTTTTGCTACAGCTGTGGCATTACCGCCTCTTCCTCTTCCACCTCCAACTCTCCTCCTGCCTCTGGTTGGAGCAGGTTGTGCACAATTCTCTCCTTGATCAACAGGTAGTGGGGCAGGCTGAAGATCACCAAGCCGTTTTGATCTTCTAGCTCCACTTCTCAACTCTGGCATCCTCTCCCCATTCAAATCATAGCCCACATGAGTCGCCCCAGTAACGGCAAAAGACCTCTGCAGTGCAAAAACCAAAGCAAATAAACCAATAAGTAGCATGCATTGATAAACCTTTTCAGCAGCAAGGGCAGAAATTCTAATATTAATTAAAAGAACTATCTAGACTGATGAATCATATCTTATAAGGGGAGAAAATATCTATCGAGCTTGCCTTAGTTTGATTCTGATAACAACATAAAATAAAGTAGCGTGCTGAAAAAGCAGTAGATACCAGGAAAAGATGCTACTTTCAGCAAATATACTCCACAACCAAACAACAAAGAGAAGGTACCCAAAGGCATATACAGAAATCATTCCTTTCTGCATTCCAAATACAACATATACTTCTTATAACATCCTTGTCGGTCAATAGTTCTAACTGTTTTGCAGATAATCACCGGGTGAAAAAATATCCAAAATAATTAGCCTAAAACTTTAACTATGGAATTGATTATATGATTTTAGAACTACGAATTTGACCGGTTATTCGAGCTGAAACAACAACAACACAGATTAAAGAAAAGATACACAGATTCAACAATCGATGCCGAACAACAATCTTCGACCCGATCATTTGTGTGTGGAAAAAGATTTCAAGAAACAAAACAAAATTTACCAATACACAACCGACCATTAAAACTAGCTCAAGAGTAGCATCAATCCCTGGCACCGATTGACGATAAAACAAAAAATAAAATTTTGAAAACAATCTCAACCGTAAATACTCACAGATCGATCCCGTGGGGTGGAAAAACAGAAGGATCGGAGGGAACAATCAAAGAAGGCGATTCAAAAAGAACCCCAGAAAATAAAAACGAAGACGATCGTAGTCGGATCCTGGGTTTTCAGTTGAAAAAAGAAAAAGGGAGGCGTAATGTATGCATTATGAGGAAGGAGTTGTATGTATCCTTGGAAGCAGTGAAACTATGGCGAAAGCATCGGTGAATTTAGGGTTGGGAGATGGAAGCTTAGAAGTATTAGGTGGAGATATGCGTGAAAGGCTTTTTTGGTGTAGAAACGATGTCCAAGACAAGGGAGAATGCGGTAATGGTGAGATTAGTGTTGTATCTTTCCCATTCGCACTATGTTAGTTTCTATCAAATGTGTGTATGACAGGGAAACTTGGATTTTGGGTCTTTTATATCCAGCATGCGAATTGTGGCTTTGTAATAACCAAAAGGATATTACATTTTTATTTTTATTTTTATTTTATTCCTCCGCATTTTATCCAGCATCACCCATCAACCCATTTTTTTTTTTTTCTGGATGAGAGTATACTTTTGGTTCTATAACTTTTATTCAGGTCTCAATTTGGTTCCATAGTTTTTTTGTTAACTTTTGGTCTCATATCTTTGTAAAAAGTTGTAGATTTGGTCCCATATCTTTTGGTCAGGTTGCATAATTGGTCTCATATCTTTGCAAAAAGTTTCATCGTTAGTCCCACTTGATCCAAATATATGAGACTAAACCAAGCTTGGTTAGTCTAGTAGTTAGCTCACTAGATCGCTTAAGCAAGTGTCGGGGGTTTGATCCCCGCCTTGTGTATGCAGCAACCAATTGGCCAGCGGCAAACCCTTAAATGGAGCTCCGATCCGCAGAGGATTAGTCCTTAGCCCATCGGGCTGGGGATACCTTGGGCAACAAAAAAAAATATATATGAGACTAATTCTGCACCTGACCCAAAAATATGAGACCAATTCTGTAACGTGACTAAAAGAAATAAGACCAATTCTGTAACATGAGCCAAAGATATGGGACCAAAAGTGTAACACAGGACCAAATCTGCAACTTGAGCAAAAGATATGGGACTAAAAGTGAAACAAAAAAATTATGAAACCAAATTGAGACTTTAGCAAAAATTATGGGATCAAAAGTGCACTTTTCATTATTTTGGAAATATAATAAAATAGTATTTTTAATACGACGGTGGTTCAAAGTTTGGAAAACCAATACGACGGTGGTTGGCATGCCAAAGTAAACTGATAGATAAAATATGAGAATGAATTATCAAATAAATTAAGTAACTTTTCATTATTTTGGAAATATAATAAAATAGTATTTTTAATAATTGTGTGAATAGTCACTTGTCAATTTTTTTACCTTTTAATCTTTGATTGTCGTGTAATTAGTTCATTGATTTCCTATTCAATTTTCAATAACAAATAAATGATGTTAGGAAACTCAATTATGTTCAGTCTATTTCTCCTCATTCTGCTCACTTACCCAAATGTCAGTCTGGAAATTATGCTAATTGCTATAAGCCTATAACATTTGGAATAAAATTGCGAGGAAATTATAGTACTCCTATATACTCCTACTAACATCGGGAATATCCTTTATTTTATATCGCGATACATAAAAATATTTTCACAATAACCAAAACGCTTTAATTACATACATCTACGGATGTTAACTGAAATTTAATTCCCCATAATCTATTTAAAATTCTCCCATCATAATATTCCAAACGTGTCATTTTAAACGCATCGTACCACAAATATCGAGATCCCAAATACTTTTCAAAAAGTGTAAGTGACTTAAACTTTGCGAAGTTTGCGCAAATACATCAACATAATCACAAAATTAAAAATATTAAAAATAAATAATTAAAGGGTGACATGAAATTGTTTTTCGCTTCTCCTTTTTAATTAAAACAGGCTTGACTTTGATTGGTAAAGTAATTCGCCTAAACCGCCAAAAAGGAAAGTGATGCATCTATAATCATGCATTTCCTGTTTTGTGAAATGTGCATCACATTCTTCCTGTAAAAAAGTTATGCGACTATTCATGGATAAAACATTAAATTTTTAATATATACATATATTTTTTTTCCGTTTTGGTGGATACAATTATATTTGTTGAACAAAACAGGCGTGTAAAGTCGTACAATCATACTGTTTCTATAATTCCATGTGACGATGAGAGTGGAAATAAATAGAACGGACGCTGATACCAACCAAACGGCATGTTGATTTAATGATTTGGCCGCGTTGATCATGTTGTAGCCGAGGAGGAAAAATTAAAAAAGAATCGAAGGAGCATCTTTTTTAAAGAAAAAAACAAGGCATATTGTAATTTTGCTCTCTTGTTTTTAGAGTAATTTATAATCTAGTTTTTATTATTGCAATTTTGGTCCAATATATGTTTCAAAAGTTTCACTCCTTAGTCTTTATAACTGAATATGATTGTATCTATCTTATTTCAAGTTCGAATGCGATAAATTTAAGTTACATGTGACCTTTGATGAATATTTCTTTTGTCCATTTGAGGTTGTCAACAAATAAGGTTAAATTAAGTTTCAAAAGAGAGTTGTTTATTTCATAGTTAAACGAGTAATGTTGTTCGTATATTTCCTATTTTAAATTCAATTGCAACGACTTTTGGAGTTAGGTGTTAGTTTTTACGAGTTTTTTTCTTTGCCTAGTTGGAACTATCAACCAATAAAATTATATCGATATCAAATGTAGTTCTAAAATCAAAAAGTGGAATTTTATGGAATTTTGCTTATGGACTCGGTTGGACCTCATTCGCTAATGATTGAAACATAGCAAAAAAAAAAAGTCAAGAATAACATGTAACTATGAACTCATTATAAACGAACTTGAAACGAGACATATATGGTCAATTTTGCTTGTTTAATTGTGAAATGAGCGTTCCGCTTTCAAAGTTGAATTTGACTTGATTTGTTGACAGCCTTAACTGAACAAAAACTGACTCGTTAAAAGCAACACGTGACTCAATACTAGTAACATTCAAACTTGAAATGAGATAAATATGAACATATTTAGTCATTGAGACCAATGAGTACAACTTTTAGAGAAAACATTGGACAAAAATTGCAAGAAAAGGGGAAAAAAAGCATTGAATGATACGTATTAAAGTTGGCCATTTTTCTCTCACGTATGTCATAATAAATGAGTTGATAAAGAAGTAAAAAAAAAAAATTTCTCCTTAATCACAAATTAGAGATAAATTTATGATTGATTTTTCTTTCAAAAAGTTAACTTTTTTTTTTTTTTTATGGGTGATGCTAACAAGTGCCCTTGGAATACTTGTTAAGGATCATTAATTACACTTTGAAAATAGAATTTCTACTTTGAAAATTTTAATTTATTTCAGATTTTTAAACAAACAATAACTCTTTGTCCCTTTCATTTTTTAAGACTAATATACCCTTATAAAAATTTTATTAATTCTTACCATTGAGAAAAAATAAACCACCCTCCATAGTCCATCCAACTTTTTCCCCTGATTAGTATATATATGCCTAATGCCATATGCCTGCACTTTTTGTTTTTTTGAAAGTTCTTCACTTTTTTTTTTATCTTAGAAGAGATAATAATGTGCCATGTAATTTAACTCTTTTTCTTCTTCTATCATACACTATGATATTTAAAATACTTTATTTAATATTTAAACATCAAATTATTAATGAAATAGTAAGAATTAATAAAATATAGATAAGAGTATATTAGTTTTAAAAAATGAAAGGGATAAAGAATTATTGCTTGTTTAAAAATTTGAAGTAAATTTACATTTTCAAAATAAAAATTCTATTTTCAAAGTATAATCAATGCTCCTTAACAAGTACTCTAAAGGCACTTGTTAGCATTACCTTTTTTTTATTTGTCAATTTATTTATTATAACACATAAAATAATATGATCTATCTCAGTTGTTTATATTAGAAATAATAGAAGAAATTAGACAAACTCCCATTTTGGATTAAAATGAAACAAATATGAAGGTTTGATAATCAAACTCAAACAAAATAATTTTAAGACTAAATAAAACTCACTCTATAATTTAAGGACCGAAATGTCTATTTGACCTAGATTATAAAAAATATATCTACTATAACTTTTTTTTTGAATCAACAGTTAAGTATTTAGACTTTGTTTCTCTTTCGGGTAGGCATACATTGATTGCTACCTAAATTACATTTGTTTCCCCTTAAGATAGACTACACTAGCTTTTGGAAGCGGATCCTCTACTGTATTTTCTTCATGCTGTCTCTACTGTATCAATAATCTAAGCCCTTCATCAAATCCAACGCCCTCAGAATATGCCACGTGCCCCATACTAATTTGCAGCCGTTTCACCCGATCTTTTCCTCCTCTAGTGTTTCTGTTCATCTTCAACATCTTTGACCCCAATGACACCCTCTTGGACGCCGAGTTCATGACCACCTTCGGCGCCACCTAAAACCGATTGGCTATCACAACCGGCGATGCGGGCTTTTCCGGTGGAATCGAGAAAAAACCTTCGCCTTCTAACCTAGGGATTCTGTCAGCGTTGGAGCAGATATCAGAGGAGATAGATGAATCCGAGGAAGAATCGAGCGAGGAGTTTTGCGCGGGAGGGGAGGAGCGTTTGTCGGCGGTGGGAGGGAGGGGGTGATGAGTGGCAGAGGAGTGATAATCGGAAGAGGGAATCGACGGCGAAGGGGGTTTTCGGCTTTGGCGACAACAATAAATGACGACGACGGTGATGAATGGTGATGAACTGATCATGAATGGCAACCATTTGATTTGAAGAACATAGCAGTAAGTCCTTGTCGGAGGAGAACGAAAACGCTGGAGGAGGAAAAGATCAAGTGAAATGGCTGCAGAATAATATGGGCACGTGGCATATTCTGAGGCGTTGGATTTGATGAAGGGCTCATATTACTGCTACAGTAGAAACAGCATAGAAATAAGACAGTAGAGGATCCACTTCCGGGACTTCTGAAAGAATTATATCTCAGTCAATAATTTTTCAAAAAAGTGATAGATAGTTTATTGATTATTGACTCCTCCTATTGTAATGAACTAATTATTATTTTAAAAATTTCAAAAAGAAAATTTATTGATATAAAATTGGCAAAATCAGAATGAAATATATAACTTTATCAATCAAGAAAAACTGCTAACACCCAAGAGCAACAGTCCACTCACCCTTTTTCTTACAAAACCTACTTAGAAAAACCCTTTCTTTCTAGTATTTCTCAATAATAACTACAACTGTAAACACCCAAGTGCAACAATCCAATTACCCTGTAAGTAAACAGATGGGCTGAATGACGATGCCGACAGCAGAGCGACGCCGAAGATGAACGACGATGCTAACTCAGAGGCCTACAGCACGGCAAGGCACGGCCACGCACGGAATCAAGTCCCTGCGAATCTGTAATGCGTTGACTCACTGCTCAATCCTCAGTCATCTATTATTAATGTAAAACTGATGAAATTAAAATCAAGAGTCCAATCAAGATGTGGCTACTTTACCAGGATGAAGAAGACGATAAGCAAAACACGGATCTGGGCGAGTCGACGAGGAANATAACTTAAATTACCAAATTTAAGTATGTGTTAAAAAATAATATTCACTTTTAATAATTAATATACTCCCATTTTTCATTTGTTAATGTTTTCTTATCTTGCCTAAGCACCCCATGTCAAAGTACACATGTTTACTAATGTGTATCGGTCGGTATGAATGCCTCATCATACGCTGGACACGTATATGCGTATTTTGATTTGAAATTATAATTGTATATACGAAGAAACTCTAGACAATGAAATTAAAATTTGGAATCCGGAATCTATTGGCATTTGGCATAGTTTCTGAAAGACAAAATAATGAGAATCCGTAAGCATCATGTGCTAAACAAAATAATGAGAATTTCACTTTTGATCATATCTCCCGATTGCACACTTTCACTGCAATCATTGTGTTTTATGTGTGGCCATCATTGGTTAATAAAATTTAAGTGCGAGTACTAGTTTTCTTTAATTTGCATTATCTGCGATTCTGCGCACATACATGATGAGTTCATGATAGAATTCAAAGCTCAGCAGAAAATGCAGTTAGTTAATTCAAAGAAGAGGGAAATGCTAATGGTTATTGAGATGAAGAAGGTAGATAACCAACAAGACGCGAAACACAACAAGGTCTACAATTTAAACAATAATTAGAAAAACACAAGGAGCCAAGAATTAGATTCAGATATCTCCATCTCTCTCAGATAGATTTTGGCAGCTTCACATGAGCCATTGGATCTTTCTTCATCTTCCTTCTCTTAAACTGTTTCGTGGCAGCTTCTAGCACCTTAGCCCATCCCTGAATCATAATTAAAAATTTAAAACAATAAAATTACAAATGAACTTCTGGAAAAAATCAAAATCTCAAAAGAAAAAAAGAGAGAAATACCTTGGTAATGATGGGATTACAAGTGCTCCTAAACCTCGGGGACAAATCAGAAGCCATCATCATCATCGTCTTCTTCTTCGTCTTCTTCTTCTTGTTAGTATTGAAGGAATCGAGATTTAAATTGAAGGCAGTGATGGCGAACTTCTTCCTAAGTTTAGATCTCTGTTTCTTCGTCGTACTGCTCTTGGCACCAATCTTCAAATTATCGATCTGATGATCGCGAGGAAGATTGGAAGGAGTTAAGAGATCGAAATCGAAATCCATGGGAGTGAAATGTCGAGGAGCGAGAGGAGACCAAATTGTGCTCTGCGAGTAATCGAAGTCATAAGCAGAGTTATCGGGAAATTTGCCGAGAAGCTCGATCGACATCAATGGCAACAAGTACTCTATCACTTTCGCAGTACGACTAGAGCTCTCAATGAGACACTCTTGTTCTTCTGATTCATCTTCGTTATCTCTATGTATAGCCATGAGTGACTTGAATAAATGAACCAATGAGTCAATCAATGAATATGATGAACCAATGAATGAATGGTTGTTGCTTTTTTCTTTCTGTTTCTGATTTCTCTTTTGGATGCTGGAAAGTGATGTTTGTTAGTTTTTATTAGTTTCCGTTGGGGCTGTTTTTCAAGGAAAAACAAACACACAATAAAAAGTAACCGTTGCTTCGTCTCTACTCTGACTCCTAACTTATTTCCACTTTTGCCCTTAGTTGAACTTTTGTTTCCCAACCACATCCCAAAACTAATACCTACCGTTGTAACTTGTGACTTGTGAGTTGTGAGTGTATCACGTGACTCGGTGACTGGATTTTCAATTTTTCATCGTAAACGGTCTATATTTTGGGCCTTTGGGCTTTGATCTATTCATCAGATGAGTCTATAGGGTATAGACTCTATATAATATCTGATCCAAAAGAAACTATATTTTTTCTTTGGTGGAAAAAAAAGGAATAATATCAATAACACTTCATTATAGATAAAATGAAAAAATTAGGTGACATTGACCCACAAGGCCACAAGGACGAGGTCAGTCGTTATTGATATGAAAGAAAAGGGAGAAAGTTATTTAATTATAAATTCACTTGAGAGTCGCTTGCATGTTTTTCCTTTCTTTTTTCCAAAATATCTTTCTCTCTTTTCTCTTACTCTTTATTTCTCTTAAAACATTAGAGAAGATATATCCAGAATCGATTTTGATGTTAGAACTAGCTAGTGGGTCTCTGACTAAGAAAAGGAAAATTATCTATTTACTTTATTAGTAATCCAATCTGCTTTATCTTTTTGTTTACAACATGGGAAAAGCAGGGATATCTTGTCAAGCTTTGGATTTTTATTTTATAACTTATATATCTATTCTGGATAAAGGTTATGAGCAGAGTTAAATAGAGTTAAATGTACAAACTAATAAGACTTGTTTACTGATTATTTCTCAAGTTCATTAATTAGTAATAAGCAGATATATAGAGATACAAAAACACAGAAACACAAAGCAGAGACATTTATATACTAATTTGTAGTTAGGGAGAAGCCAAAAGTTGTTGACATTGCTTCTCATAAGGGAATCCATCAACCTTGGAGTCATCAGCAGACCAAACAAAAATGCCATTGAGCTTATGTTCCGTTTTGAGTGTGTTACACGCATCAAAGAATCCATTTTTTGGACCCAACCCACCACTCCCATCACTTATAAAGCTCACCAACACCTTCCCTCCTTCGTAATTCTGGCTCTGTGTATTGAAGTAACCAATGAACTCAGACACCGTGGTGCTCTTGTCATACGCGTAGAATTGAAAATTCACATAATCTATGACCTCCTTATAGCTTTTCCACAACGCCAAATACCGATTCTGTACTTGCTCGTTGTCAAATGGAGCAATGGAAGCGAAAGTGATGAACTTGTTGGCCTTGAGGGTTTGGATTAAGCGTCCTATGCACTCCGAGAATGTGGTCGTGTCGGATTTGAAGTGTTCATAGTCGATGTCGATTCCGTCTAGGTTGTATTGTTTTATGATGCTTGTGAGAGATGAGACTGCGTTGGAAACCCATGTGTCTATTGAGGTTGGGTTGAAGTATGCGGGATTACTATTCACGCTGTCGCCTCCAACACTCAGGGCTACCTGAAAATTAATTAATAAATAGTTAATTGTAGAAAGCACAAAAGATCTCTCAAATGGAAATAATTATCTCATTATATATAGAGAGTTATAAGACCCTTTAATCAAGTAATGTGAGACTTCAACATGCTCCCCTCACGCTCGACATTAGGAGCATGAAGCCGACGAGTTATTTCCAGGACAACCCATTGTAAGATTCATCCATTTCACTTGTTTAAATCAAGCTCTGATACTATGTAGAAAGGCCTAATTTACTCCAATAGAGCTTAGAGAGAAAAGATTGTCTCATTGTATATATAAAGTTATAAGTTCATTTAATTCAACATTAATTACCAAATAATCAACTCAATTAATTAGTACTCCCTCCGGTTCTATATATCTGGTGTTTAAGGTTTCTACACACAGATTAAGAAAATGATTAGCCAACATAGAAGGAAGAGAAAAATGAAGTAAAATGACTAAACTATCCCTATTAAATTACTTGGAAAATGTTTATACATTTATGACTCTACTATATTTAATAGGGGTAGAATGGTAAAAAAATAATTAATGCTCTCTTGAATTTATAAAACATCAGATATTTTGAAATAAAAATGATTTTCTAAAACACCATATATTCAGAACCAGAGGGAGTACTATTTAGTATTTAGTACCTTCACATTGGGATGCTGAGCTTTGATGGAAGAAACTTGGGAGGGGCTAAGATTCTGAGAGTCCCAGAAAACGTTGAAATTTCCATTGGTGGAAGCAGAGCCAGAGGTATCATAGTCTATTGCGAAAGACAAAATGAAGTGAAATTGGACATTTGGGTTTACAGGAACGTCTGTGAATTTTACGCTCTTAAACTCGGCTCCTATGTATTCTCGAAAGATGGAATCATCAGCATGGATAGATGTTAGCAAGAAGAAGAGAAAGGTAAAGCGAAACCTCGGTGATGCCATCTCTTGAAGTTCAATAATGGAAAGCTATAGGACTTGGATTTATTTTTAAGATTTCTTTCATACGGTGGATGAAATCAAATAAGAAGGAGAGATGGAAAATGACGGGTCTACGTTGATTTTTCTTGGGTGGGCATGGAAAACGAAGTAATTAAATATAGGTTTAAGTGCAATTTTGGTCCCCTAACTTTTGCAAAGGTATCAATTTGGTCCCCTAACTTTTTTTGTTGCAATTTTGGTCCCTTAACTTTCGCAAAGGTCTCAATTTGGTCCCCTAACTTTTTTTGTTGCAATTTTGGTCCCTTAACTTTCGCAAAGGTCTCAATTTGGTCCCCTAACTTTCACAAAGGTCTCAATTTAGTCCTCTAACTTTTTTTGTTGCAATTTTGGTCTCCTAACTCTTGAAAAAGTTTCACTATTAGTCCCAAGTGCACTTCCAAGTCATGAAAACGTCTCCGCATAATGGTCCTTTTTTAATCCACTTCACCCATATTTGTCACGTCATCAGCCAACTCAGTTTGCCAGATCGACACTAACGGCAGATAGTGGATGGAAAAAGTGCACTTGGGACCAACAGTGAGACGCTTTCAAAAGTTAGGGGACCAAAATTGCAACATAAAAAGTTAGGGGACCAAATTGAGACCTTTACGAAAGTTAAGGGACCAAAATTGCAACAAAAAAAGTTAGGGGATCAAATTGAGCCCTTTGCGAAAGTTAGGGGACCAAAATTGCAACAAAAAAAGTTAGAGGACCAAATTGAGACCTTTGCGAAAGTTAAGGNTTTTTCCAAACAAAAATTATATTAATCTAATTTTTTTTCTTATTTTAGACAATATTATTATTTAAAAGAAATATAAGAACAAAATATAAATTTAGCTAAATGATATTGATGACACTTGAATAATTTGAAAAGTTAAGATTGTGCCACTTCTCCAATTCCATGAAAGCAACTTGTAGGATTATAGGTTAATCATACAAATAAACTTCATATTTAAACTCTTCCTAATCCATTAATAATATACATTCAAGTAATGAGTAATAATTTTTCATCATTTTTTTATTAAACTCTTAACAAAGCAAAATGACTAAAATTAGCACTGTTAAACGGGCCGGCCCGGCCCGTTACGGGCCACGGGCTAAACGGGCCGGGCCGTTTAGGCCCGTTTTTAAACGGGCCAAATTTTTTAAGCCCAAGCCCGCCCATTTAGCGGGCGGGCCGGGCTGGCCCGCGGGCCTAAGCCCGTTTTGACAGTGCTAACTAAAATGATTTATATAATTTTACATAGTAGTTTGGTCATTGTGATCTGGTAAGTCTTGCCTGCTTGTTTAAAATCAAGTCTCGACCCTTCCGCTTCTATCATCACACCTTATGATAGATATTAGTGGATTCTGCTAAGGTCGTGCATGCGTTTAAGTCGGCTGACATGGTGCTGGAGCAATTTGAGTCGGCTGTCGATCGCTTCGCTAAGGCCGTGGACGCGTTTCTTAAGAGGTTCGATCAAGCTCCTCCATCGGTCATCATGACTCCGACGAACTCTGTTGTCTCATCCTCTGCGATTCCGCAGGAAGCTACTGCATACCAGTCGTTCACACCGCGTTCAGTCGTCCTTGATTTTCCCAAGTTCGACGATTTATCTCATTTCAATCATATTCCTCCGGCGCCGTCGATAGTGGTCGCGGAGTTAATAGCCAAAGGTGAAACAGAGATTGCGGCCTCCGACATGAAATTCATCGCAAATTCAAGCTCTGTGCAGCAATTGGAAGATGGAACAGGGGCTCATGATATTACGCAAGAATTGATTAATGTCGATTCCGTTGTTGTAATTGCTGATAACCATATCGAAGGAACCGATTTAATTTTTGATCACGATATCGAAAGAAGCAGCGTCGATGGTCTTGCTCAACATCTTCAGGTTTCTCTTAACAGTGAGGAACACGAAATCAGTGGCCAAACAACTGACGATGCCTAGTCCATCCTTAGTGCCTCAAGGTTTGATAACATGTTGAGCAAAGGTAATCCAGTATCTCTCTATCCCGTGGCACGACTTGCTGATTTTGCATTCAATCTTATCATTCATCAGGTTGCCCATTTAATGAAGGAAAATTGTGTTTTTGGAAATATTGAGGTTGTTGGACTGTTGACACTGAGTGGTTTGAACCAAAAAATTTTGTTTGAGTATCTTCAAAGATTTGCCTTCAATAATGATGTTTGATATTGTTATTTTTATATTTGATCTCGGAGTGCATATGAGTTTTATATGGCCTATACCAGTAAACATTGTGTGTCTTGATGTTTTAATTCCACCTCACCTTGTGTTTCCAAACCATCAGACGAATGGAGTGAATTGCAGTTTTGTATATGATCCCGGAGGTTCTATATGAGGCATGCTTTTGTCCCGATTACAAGTGTTGTCTTCAAAGAATCCAAGAAGATGTTGAATTGCCCCTTAGATATTTGATAAAATGTCGATCCTGGTTACTAGCTTTGGAAATCCGTGGCCCACACTTACATCATGGTTTTATGGTTTTATCATAGCTTTACGATAGAAAGTTTGCATGGCTCATGGTAATTAATGATATTGCTGATGTTGAATACACGTTTGAGGACGATTTTGGGACCCGTGGATTCCAAGAGAGGAGAAATGATAAAATTGTTAAAATAAGATGGTCCTACTTTGTTGGTTTGATTGTTATTAATTGTTTTGTTTATGTGGGTGATCAATATTTCAAAAAGGCTTGTTAACCTTTTGGTTCAAGATAAAATTTGGGTTAAAGATGATACTCAACTAGCTTATTTTAAGGGGGTGGAGCTCATGACAATGGACACTTTCTATTTTGTACTTTTAGATCAAATTGTAATTTTGAAAATATTAAAAAAAGGATAAAATTACATATTAGTCCTAAATTTGGAAAATGAATGCATTTTAGTCCTACCAAACTATGAGTTCAGTGGAAGGAAGATGAATTATGCAAATTTTTTCAAAAATTACATTATGCCCCTAAATATTTTCAAAATTTCCAAAAACGTGCCTGGATCATGATATTTGAGGACTAAAATGAAAATTTTAAAAAATAATTGGGGTCAAAATGTATTTAAAAAATATGAAAAAAGTGGAAATTGCAAATCAGTCCAAAATCTAAAAAAGAATACGATTTAGTCGTATATTGAATAATTTAAAAATTATTCTCATTAATTAATTAGTTTATAAATTAAATAATATAAATATTTTAAGATGGATTCATGAGTTGGGTTGGGTCGACCCTTGATTTTACGGGTCATGACCCACCAATAATCCATTTAACAAATATAAATGAGTCCTAAGTGGGTCATTCACTCATTTATGACCGAACTCAAAACCAACTCAACCTACCCATTTTGCCACTCCTACTTAGAATAGACTATCTTCTCTTATACAAATACTCTACGAAATTCAAATATATATAACAATTACGAAATTTTTTTCTTATATTCTACTCTCTCATTCTATGTTTTTATATATATTTAAAAGATTATTTTTAGTTACCTTACAAATAAATAATAAGATCTATATATGTTATGAAATTTAAAATAGATAATTTATTTTGTTTTGCGATTCTCTCATGACTATCTCTTTGCCTTAGCTCTTAAGGAGTTGGGATTTTTTCCCAAAGTTAAAAGAAGCTATAGGTCCATGTCACAGCTTCGCAACCTTTACTAGCGCGCGGTTAATAAAACAACTATGTTGCTTTAAATAATTAGTTCGATGGCCTTTTGATTCAAAAAAAAAAAAAAAATAATTCGATGACAGCAATTTATATTGTCCCACTATATTTCCTTGGCAACGGATAAAACTTTTTTTTATCTTTTTTTTTTTTAGAACAGTTCGGCTTAAATTTCTCTCATTTAATTACATTTATCTGACAGCTTAATCACAAGATTCATTTTAGAAATTATGCATGATGGTGAGTGGTGATTCAAGTTAGATCTAGTTCTTTGAGTGGCATTCAAGCAAAATGAAAGTGCATGTCGTTTAAGTAAAAATATGTTCCAGCGAGCAAAGAATAATTACTTTCATTTTACCTATGTTTTTATAACAATCAGACAGCAAAGAGAATTAAAGTGAAAAAAGAATCATCTTCAGCTTCATAAGTATCACTTTACGGAAGCTAGCAAGACACTTGTATATATAATAGTATAGATATCCCTTTATTATTCTCTTCTCTGCTATACTTATGCTCTGTATATTAGAGTAGTAAAGTAGTTCATGTCCAATGCCTAGCTAGTCCAAATCAAATATTGGGTTGAACTTGAATTAAAAATTCAATTCTGAGGTTCCAACTTACAAACCATCAAACTTTTGGTCATATGATATAATTGAATGCAATATGGATTCAACACCACATCATTCCCTCACACTCCCAGCGACCATTGCCATCATCTTATGTATTGCAGCTTCTACCTTCTTTCCTCCTTGTGGTAAATCAAATTTACATACATATATATATATATTTGTCTATTAAAACCGCATTTTCTCTTCATGATTTCATTATTGTTGTAATTTCACTTGTTTTTTTTTTTTATTTATTTATTCAACTTTTATAATCCCTTACATTGCTGATAATTTGTAGATGCAAGAAGTCATGGACGTGTTGTTTCTCATCAGGTTCCCAATAATTACAAGCCACATTGGAAGAAGCTAAAATCTCTAAATCGCTTAGACAATTACTACTACTCACCATTGATGGGGTTTTCATATGCCTCTCCTTCTTCTCTGCCACTCCCTCCTTTCAATTCTCTTGCACCAACGCCTATCGAAAGCCCACCTCGTTCTAATGCACATTCTGGAACCACTCTAAGCCCGGGCCCACCAAAACGAGGCCCAGGCCCAAGCCCAAGCTCGCCGCTTGTTTATCTGCCTCCATTGGTTTACCCACCACCGCCAACAGCTGCAACGACGTCGTCGCCTCCTCCACAAAAGAAGCCAGAGTATGCAAATTGGTGCGTTGCGAAGCCCACGGTGCCTGACCCAATAATCCAAGAGGCTATGGACTATGCGTGTGGGTCAGGTGCAGATTGTAAGTCGATTCAGCCCAATGGGCCTTGCTATCAGCCCAACACTCTTCTGGCCCATGCTTCTTATGCCTTCAATAACTACTGGCAGAACACAAAGGTAGGTGGAGGCACTTGTGATTTTGGAGGGACTGCCATGCTTGTCACTGTGGATCCAAGTATGTCTTCTTTCCTAATTAAATACAGGGTAAATTATGTTAGGGTAAATACACATAGACTAAGAAAATATTAATTTATCTAGAATGAAGAGAAAATAAGATTAAAAGATTGAATTGTCCTTATTAAATTACTCCTAGTTATTCTCACTAATTCAATATATTTGACTTTTAATAGGGATAAAATGGTAAAAAAATAATTAATGCTCTGATTTTGTAAAACATCAGATATTTTGGGACAAAAAAAATTCTCCAACAAAGCAGATACGGAGGGAGTACCAAATATATATATATATATATATTGGGTAAATTATACAGAGAGTCCTTGTGGTTCGGCCTCTTTTAAAAAAAAAGGTTCATGTAGTTTAAAAAGTAATAAATAAGGGAATGAGGTTTGCTTTATTAACAAAAGAGGTCTCATAGGTTTTTTCTGTCTAAAGTGAACGGTGTCCTCCATATGCCTTGTACTTGACCCCTATTCCAGGGTAAATTACACAGAGGGTCTCTGTAGTTTGATCTATTTAAATAAAGGGTCCCTATGATTTAAAAAGGGTCAAGTAAGAATTGAGGCCACCATTAATTTTAGACAGAAAAAAACCTTTGGGACCTATTTTGTTAACAGAACTTTAATCTCTTATTTACCACTTTTTAAATTACATGAACTATTTCTCTAAATAGGCTAAACCACAGGAAACTTCTATATAATTTACCCTTAAATATATACAATTTCTTTCTATGTTGGATTAAATTAAGTATGATTTTAGCCACTGGAATTTGAAAAAGTGCACTGATTGATTTTTTAGATAACAAATTTTTGTTATTTTCAAATACTAGTTCTTGTACTCATTACACAGTTTCAGCGGATGGGTATAAAGAACCTTATTATTATTTTAATGAAAGGATATAATTGTGTTATGATGAGTTAATTTGATATATATATATATATTGATCCATATTTATATATATATATATATATGTTGATCCATATTTCCTGCAGGCTTTGATAAATGTCACTTTATGTTGATCTAGCTCATGCCGTTTTAGTGGCGAACAACCAAATGGAATAATACTTAATAATGGATTTGCATCGTCAAGTTTTGATGTAAGTATGGTATATAAATAGTATTTTTGCCAGAATTCACCCTTCTTCCAATTTACCCATGTATTATAAGAATAATTCCCCGCTGTAAATGTCATTTCTGACTACCTCACATGTATCCTTAATTAGAATTGTTTTTTTTCTTTTCAATATAAATATTCCTAAACTAGTTTGTACTTGTACATCAAGTGAGAGTATATTAATTAAGCCGGTCCTTAATCCTCATACCATAATTTATTTTTCAGGTAAAAACAAGATTCAACCTCCTTACAATTTTTTTCACAATTTATAGAAAAAAATGCAACAATAATATGAAGAGACTTATATATTTATATATCGAGCAAAGCCAAAGCCCAACCAAAATTAACAATATTATCAAAACGACATTCATCAAATTAATGCCACTCGTTGATGCTAAATTAAGCCAACTCATAAACGAAGACATGATAGATTTATTGCAAAACTAAAGAAAAAAATGATCAATGTCATGTCTAATTTTGTCTCCCACCCTAAAGAGGTAGGTAGAGAAGAATGTGAAAACTGGTACATGGAATAGCAAGACGTAAATGGGATAGTCTATTCAAAAGATAAAGACCTTTTCATACTCACAGTGACAAAATCTCTTATCATATGCGTATATGACTATATATGAGAGGCTTCTTCACAAGCATTACATATTTTAATATTATATATATATGGATCTCTGCCATAAAGTAAGGGCATCACATGTGGAGCTTTAGTCATCAACAGTACTTTTTCCATCCCCATCCTCAAAATTTTAAACTTTAATATTTGTTTTTTACTTTGTTCTCTCCAATCAATCACGGGTTAAATAGGCAAAAGACAAGTGGTCACTAGATGTTAAAAATGTTCTGTGACACAAAACCACGTTTCCTTGATCCCCTGTCCTTGTAAATAATGTAAAGTTCAAACGTTGGACTTATTAGTAGCATTATTTCTGAGTCTTGGCGGAATTGTTAATTTCAACTTTATCTGTGAATTGTTATTATTATTAATGTTAACTTTATCTGTGAATCCCAACAAGGCACCGACTGCATCGCTATCTCTAAGACCCTTTTAACGTAATATAATATGTTGATTGAAGTAAATACATATATAAAATGATGAAACTCATATCTTAACATTTTTTTTGTCAATTTTCTTATTAACCTTTTATTTTGACAAGGAAGATTGTCATCATAAGCTTTATGTGTAGAGTAAAATATGAGCAATATGTAATATCACGAGAAGGTTGATAACTCTGTTATAATGATCTCTAATATTTTAGTTAACAGTTATGATTAGAAGTTAAGAACAAAAACATCAAAATTATACTCTTTTGTTTTCTTCTTATTTTAAAAATATACATATTTGTCATAAGATTGCTTCAATCTTAATATAATTTTATTAATATTCTCTTAATGACTTCTTATAATTTTTGCATGTAATAACTTGTTTTAATTTCTAATATAAATAATCATAGTAAAAAAATATTTTACACATAAAATATCTTATGTTTATCAGTGAACTTTATACCAATTATATAAAAAAATCTTATCTATATTACACATTTATGATATATACATGTATGTATATATGTAGAGAGAATCTTAATTTCGAGGACAATTTGGTCATTTTGATTGTGTCGGATTAGGCCCTTTAATTAGAACATTTTTTCTGGATCAAGGTTTCCAAAAATTGATATTCATGTATGAGATTTTCTGAAATATGTTCTGCAACCGTACCCCGTCCTGAAAAGTTATTTTGGACGTGTCTACTGTCTATCATTTATTTCATTGTTCAAGTTGCATCTTGCATGCATAGATTTTATATACACGATTAGGAGATAACATATCAAATTCATAAACATAATTACTAGACAATAGACAAACGGTTTCGGTGTGATCCTAGCTTAGCTTACATCATGCATGATTATAACAAAGAGGTGCAAAATGGGCCAATGGCCCGTAAAGAGAGAGTAATATATATGAAATTAAAGCCTGTGAGTTTCCGTGTGAACATGGTTAAAGTCAACAGAATCGCTAGAAACAGAATAATTTAATTCCAAATGGTAGCGTATGATCCGTCCGTGACCGTGACTCCCTAGCAACTTGTGTACTTGCTTGCATGATATAATATATCATTGTGCCTATATATCATCATCTTCATCATTCACCACCATTTCACATTACAATACTAGCTAGCTTTGTGTCTTCACAATAAGGGAGCTAGCTAAGATCATGAATAATCTCCTCATCCTCTTGAGTCTCTTGTGCTCTTTCACTACTCTCACTCTTGCTTGTCCTTATTGTCCATACCCTTCTCCATCTTCTAAGCCTCCAAAGCATCATGATCCTCCAAAACACATTTCACCTCCTAAAGTAAAGCCACCAAAACCACATCTTCCTCCTTACCATTCTAAACCTCCTCCTTCTAATTGCCCTCCTCCTTCTTCTTCATCTCCTAAACCTCCTCATGTCAAACCACCCTATGTCCCAAAACCACCACATGTTAAACCACCTTATGTCCCTAAACCACCACATGTTAAACCACCCTATGTTAAACCACCCTATGTTCCAAAACCACCCAATGTAAAACCACCACCTTATGTGCCTAACCCACCACATGTTAAACCACCCTATGTTCCAAAACCACCCACTGTAAAACCACCACCTTATGTGCCTAACCCACCATATGTGACACCACCAATTGTGAGACCCCCTTATATACCACCACCTATTGTAACACCACCTATAGTGACACCACCTATTGTGAGACCACCTTATGTGCCACCCATCATACCACCTCCTATTGTGATCCCACCAATTGTACCGGTTCCACCGGTTATCGTGACACCGCCGCCATCGCCACCGAGTGTTCCGTGTCCACCGCCACCGCCGCCGGCACAGCCGAGTTGTCCGGTGGATAGTTTGAAGCTAGGGGCGTGTGTGGATGTGCTAGGAGGGTTGATTCACATTGGGATAGGGAGCAGTGCAAAACAGACATGCTGTCCGTTGTTGGGAGGATTGTTAGATTTGGATGCTGCGGTTTGCCTATGCACAACTATTAAGTTGAAGCTTCTTAATATTAATCTTGTTCTTCCCATTGCTCTTCAGCTTCTTATTGATTGTGGGAAGACTCCACCGCAAAACTTTCAGTGTCTCCCTAACTAATTCGTTAGGTACATTATAATATGTTTCTAATAACATGCATGCATGATTTAGCTAGTGACAGAAACAGTATTTCAGTATGCATGCATGCATGCTTTCAGAAAAAAATAAATATTTAGTTTAAGTAAACATCTTGTTTTTTTAAGATTGTTTAGTTTCTTTCATTGATGAGTTTTATTGTTTAGTTTGAATCAAATTAATTACCAGAGTGATAATATATATACATTTTTACACAAAAAGTCATATAGTATATGAGTAATTTTTTTCGTTTGCACTACGTACGTAAATCTCCCTTGAATCTCATGGATACAAGTTTAAGAAGTTTATACACCTTTATTACTTAGGCGTTTAAATATGTTGTGTATTTCTGAAATTAGGATAAAGATCTGATTTTGTTTTCGAAATATATGTGCAGAAGATATTGTGTATCTTTCAAATTATACTATAAAATGTTTTTTTAGCAGGTTAATTAATGTCAAGAGTAAATTACAATAGGACGGAATAAATGTATATATGCCATATTTGTGAGTAGCTAATAAAATTTTGGTTGCTTGCAGGCCTAGTGTTTATTGCAGGGAGGCATATCATCAAATAAGTTCGTGTCTTTTGAAGAAATTACGGATTGCCTTTTATTTAGTTTTCGTTCATCATCAAAGTTGTCTACACACATCAATTCGATGTTCTAGCAGTAGTAGTAGTACTCTAGCTAGCTCTCTAGCAGATCTAAAAGGAAATTAAATAAGAAAAATGTGGATTGACTACGCGAGACAATATGTTGTGTTTCTTATTAATTATTATATGCTTTAATTTTAACAAAAGTTTTCCTTCATCCATATATTATTGCTATCTGTTATATATGTATGAGAATCATCACATCAAATTATATTCCCTTTTCTTTGCCTTTCTCTTTGTCCTTTTGCTCCTTTAAGTGTGTGCATGTCATCTTCTCAGTGTAAACCCGTGAGTGCATTGGTAATTGAATGTCTATCAAATGATTCTCCCAAAGTCTCAACTCTCCATCGAGTACACTTTGATTCTTCTAATTTTTTAAACATACATCAATTAATTGTTTTATTCTATTTGTTTAATTTTGATATTTATAATTAATTAAACCTTAGACTTCAATTAATCCTTAATGTATCATCAATATTCAATAAATATTCAACCCTTCTTAAGCAAGGTTAATTCACATTAATATTTAATTTTTTCCCTTACTTGGAGATCGATAATTTTAACTAATTATGGCAACACACAAAAGTTCATCCTAGCTAATATATTTTATTGAACTCCATAACCTATATTAGTCATCACCGCCATAATATTAATTAAGCTCCTCGCAAAATTAGAGGTCTGATTTTGCTTAATTACCTATGCAGTCGTAAGAGTCGATTAGTATACATGCTGTACAGCTCATTCTTTTGGTAGATTTCATTTGATTCTATCTACATGAGAGGACAATTTCATGTTGGACAAAATTTCGATAAAGTTTTTTATATTTTCAGTATAAGATTCTCTAATAAGTAATAATGAATATTTTTTACATAACAAAATTCATTTGCATAACTAATTATAGAAAAGAGATGGAGAATATAAATCAAATTTGTTATTAAATGAACTTTATAGTAGGGAATATAAAGAACTTGAATTGTCTTCCTCTTATATATATAGAGATATTAATTATTGTTTGACAATGAAACCGTTGGTCTCGTCTCAGCAAGAAAAGCTATTTTAAGCGATAGAGGGCATAGCGATACTAGCTAGCGAGGATCTAAGCTTGAGATTAAATGAAAAGCAAAAAGTTTGTTTGTTGTTGAGGTCAATTAAAACTGTAGTATTAACTTCTAATCAAGTTAAATCATATATCAAATTGAAGACAGCTCACACTGGTAACTAAATGCCTTCGTGAGGTAAGCTTTAATAAGGGTTTGTTTGGTAATTAGGAAGAGAAGAGGCTAAAGTTAAGGGAGGGAGAGATATTAGAGGAAAAGGGAAGAGATTTCACTTTTCTCTTTGATCTTTCTTCCCTTCTTCTTAATCTCTAATCAAAACATACTTAAATAAAGCATAAGGTCGACTAAAATAAAACAAAGCTTGAAAATATAAGTGTAGTATAGGCTTGTCACATACAACTCCCAAAATATTAGTTGGTCTATCGAGTGCTAAAATGAGCCCATGATAGACTATTAATAGTAGAGTAATTGAAAACACAGAACCCGAGAGGATTTACCTTTGATTTCTTTAGAGATGACCATGAGAGACCTTGAAGCTTGAGGACCTGCAAGAAGGATGCACAGGGGAAGTCCCTTGTGAATCCACTCCGAAACCCAAGTCAGTAGATGAAGAAGATGAGAGAGTAGATATTTTTTAGAGATAAATGGCATACCTTTGGTAGGGTTTTGGAGAGTGTATTTATAGAGGGAAAAAGTAGAGTGTGGTGGATGGTTAATGGTGACTTATGTCTGTAATGTCAAGCAAGTACACTAAGATCGGGATTGTGTCCGAGAAGATTAGTATGACGTCTGGGCCCTAGGTTTTGGGCTTTTAGACCTTTGAGAGTACAAAAGGGTGTATATTAGATATAATATAGAAAGGTTCATAGCTTTAGTTATCCATTTTTGAACTGTTAGATCAGATATTTTGACCTCGAGATTTGTGTAAAATAATATTATATATCATTTTACACAAATTTTGAAGTCAAAATATTCAATCGGTAAAAAGTAAATAGCTAAAACAATGGTGTTTCTACACACCCTTAACGGTATTAATTTATGCTTGACGGATGCATGGCCCTCTCTGCCTCTCTGGTCTCATATCTAGCTAGAGCCTCAACTTCGCTTTAAATCCAAACATCTAATTATAAATTAATTTGGTTACTTGTAAAGTTTTTTTACTTTTTCTAAAGTGGTATGCCATGTTAACATACAACATTACTCTCATGGTAATACTTCATTCAACTCACGATAATTGTAAGTTGTAACCTTTTATAACAAAAAAAATTGTAAGTTGTAACCATTGCTGGAGCAGTCACAAACAGCAAGGTAATAGGAATATGAATATGAATGGCCAATTGGCAATTTCGTGGAACTCGATCACTGCACGATTCACTTCTGATATTATAAATTTGGCCAAAGTCCTATTTTGGTCCCCCAGTTATGCTTCTTATTCTAAATAGGTCCCCCAGTTATTTTTTGTTCCATATTGGTCCCCCAGTTATGCAAAACTTGAAAAAGTTGGTCTCTCTAACGTTTTCCATCCATTTTTCCGTTAAAAAAAGAGGAAAAATAAACTTTCATCCCCAAAAGTTTTATTTTCTTATATTAAGGTCATTTTCTTTTTATAATAGGATCAAAACATAAGAAAATGAAGTAAATTAAGATTTTAAGTGAATTTACCCAAAAACAAAAAATCTCTCTCTCTCTCTCTCTCATTCCCCCCCTCTCTCTCTCTGATTCTCTCTCTCTCTCTCTCTCTCTCTCATTCATTCCCCCTTCTCTTCGTCGTCTCCGACAACTCCAACATCATGCTCGCCGCCATCATCTCCCTCCTCCTCGTCATCCTCTTCGTCCTCCTCCTCCACCTTTACACCAAATGGTTCCTCGCCCACGCCGCCCATTCCCAATCTCACCGTCTCCACCATCACCACCCTCATCGCTGCCATGCCGTCTCCGTCTCCGACGTCCTCAGCCCTTCCCGATTCCACCATTCCACACCTTCAACCTCCACCACGATTCCCCTCTTTCCACCAAAGGCCTCAATTCCGCCGCCGAATGGAATCCGACGAATACAACAATGATTCTGGCGACGTCGACGACGACGATGATGTTCGAGATTTGGAATGCGTGATTTGCTTGAGTGCATTCGGAGACGGCCAGATCGGGAGGAGCTTACCAAAATGTGGTCACCGATTCACAATGGCGGAGACGGAGAGAAGGGGGAATCAGAGAGAGAGAGAGAGATTTTATATTTTTGGGTAAATTCACTTAAAATCTTAATTTACTTCATTTTCTTATGTTTGATCCTATTATAAAAAGAAAAGGACCTTAATATAAGAAAATAAAAGTTTTGGGGATGAAAATTTATTTTTCCTTTTTTTTTAACGAAAAAATGGATGGAAAACGTTAGAGGGACCAACTTTTTCAAGTTTTGCATAACTGGGGGACCAATATAGAACAAAAAATAACTGGGGGACCTATTTGGAACAAGGAGCATAACTGGGAGACCAAAATAGGACTTTGGCCTTATAAATTTTGATGAAGTAAAAGATAAATTATATATGACAGGCAAAGGAAAATAAGAGACTGTTTATATGGATTAAATTTTCACACAACAAATTAATGCTAAGCAGAATTTAATTTGAATATGATCTAAACTGTTATGAAATGTTTTTTTTTTAAATGTATACATTACGTATTAACACACATATAAATAACAAATAAAGATTATGTGGCATCTCTGTGTAAAATAACATTGAGTTGTCACGTTATATGGTGCCAATTGGGCTCCCCTTCTTTATCCTTAGTCAATAAAAATAAAACATTCCAAATGTTTGGAGTGTATTGGTTTTTAATTTGATTGATTGATTAAGGATGAGAATGGGGGAAGACCAAATAGAATATAAGGTGCTATATCAACAGTATTTTATAGATTACACACAAGCCTGTTTTAATAATTATATTAACAGAGTTATGTATTGAGGTGATGTTGAATTTAATGTCAAATTTCATGAATACAATTGGCATTTTAAAAAAATTGAGATGCTTCTCAGAGTGGTCTTATAATTTAGAGGTATCAAAAGTCTTTTCTCATATATATATATATATATATATATATATTAAATTGAAGTGATATTTAATAGCATATATTTATATTGAGTATTAGTTATGTATACCTTAACTTATTTTTATTTATCTTAAACAAATATAATATAATAGATATTTTTTTTTGCATTTTTTTTCTTCTACACATATAATTAATAAATCATTGATATTACTGATTCTTTTGCATTAACAATGTTAGTTTTGATTCAAGCTCAAAATTTTTTATTAGATAAATTATGAATATTTGGTTTAGAATTTTTTTTTTTATCAAATTTTAAAAGTTAAAACACATGATTTTTCTCTTGTTAGAAAAAAAAAATGAAGGGACAAAATTAACATACAACTTAAAGTTTTTATATATATATATAAGTGGGCCAAAGAGGCCATGGAACAAGCCCATAAAAACCTAAAAAGGTGTATTTTTTTTCAATAAAGTAGCTATTGGGCCATAAGAGGAATTTGATGACCCAATCCAAATTCTAAAGTATAACATGAGGAGGCCCAACCCAGTTACAAAGTCATCTTTCTTGCTGGAAAAGAAGCTTCAGCTATTAAGGAGCTTTGTCTACTCCATCGACAGAAGAATGGAATTTCTTGATTTTCTTAGAGAGGAATAGCGCCTGCCGAACTTCTTGATTCTCCGATTGAGCAAAACAAGGTAAGATCATTGTTTAGTGTGCTTTTCTTCCGGATCCGTTGGGTTTCCATGAACTGAATCTATTCTTTTACGTTGAGATTTGGGAATTGAATTGTTTGTGTGGTGTATGCACAAGAAAATAATGCACGATCATGGAGTACTAATTTGGGTGCTGATTGATATTGAATGTCCAATTTTCCTGTCTTCCTGTGATAATTTGGGAGCATGTAGTTGTAATGTGAAGGGAGTTTGTTGTTAAATAACAATACTTATGTGATCTGTCCCCTTTGCCTATGAGATTGGTGCCTTTACGATTCTGTTTTAGCTTTATAGGAGTCTTATTCTTCCTAATTTGATATGCTCTGCATCTTGTGAAAGAATTGTCAATATGACTAACTGGCCATTTTTTGATAGCATACCTCTAGTTTCTCTGTATTGTTCCATCACAAATTATTGGTCAATTCTGCCCTGCCGTATCTGTGATGTGATTTGATCGCTGGGTCTCTAAGTTTGCCTGTCTGGCAGTTATTTATAGTATAATTGGAGTTTACCATTTTGTCCCCCTCTCTCTCAAATGTCTTGTTACTAGAATAGAATAATTTATGTGAGGCATTTGCTGCTCTGGAAAGCCTAACATTCTTGGTTTGATGCTTACTTGCCTATCATCCCTTCCCCTTATTTTATGCACAATTCTTTTGTGTATTTTCTCGTTGTGATATCGTTTTCTGTCAATCAAAGTTGTGACCTTATTGCTATTGATTAGATCCCTTAACAAGCCTTTTGTGCTGTACTACTGTTATTTATTGGATGTCCCAACCTGTCTCTTAGGGGATTTTTTGTTGTTCTGGCCTGCCAAAACCTTGGAAAATGGTGCATTGGATTTACATTGAGTGGGTGATATAGTTTTCACTTGTTAGCTTATTGTCTAAGATTTTTTATTTGAGAAAAGAAAATGAGAAAGACTTGTTTGTTTAAATATGGAGCTAGGTTCTGAACTGCTTAATAATGAAATCCTAAGGGAAGTTTGAGTTGAGGGCTAAGTTGTTTGAGTTGTTTGAGTTGAGGGCCTAAGTTGAAATCCTATTAGGATTTGGTGTCTTATGATAGTCTTTATGAGACATGTTTATCCTATGGCTCAAATTGCAATGAAACAGAAGAGCTTCAATGCAATGCAAATTGATGAATGTCTCTTCAATGATTGGGAAAACAACTAAGTATATTTATTCATGAACTCTGATTCTGCCTTCTTCATTCTCTTCTGTATTTGTTCATAGAAAATTAGATATTTGTTTTTCGAAAATTGTAATGCTGTAGGATTCTGATTTCTGAGTCTTTTACAAAATTCTTGTGACATGCAGTTGTTGAGTTCTCACCCTCTGCTAGATTCTTGTGTTGTGCATAAATGTGGACAGCTTATTTTGTCTTTTTTTTTTCCCACCTTCCACATAGATATGAATGCTGTTTTTTTATTCTCTTACTATATTCCTATTATCATTTAATAACTATTATGATTATTAGGAGTTAGGACTGATCTTTGCCCAGTAAAAGGGGAGTTTGGGTGCTTCTATTATAGAAATGTTATTTCAGGTTAAATTAGTTTCAATTTCTTTACATGAGCTGACAATATACCATGTAGAGATTAGAGTATTTAACTTCATTTGCAGATGCAAAGTAATATTTTTTTAATTCCTATGTTCCTCTTTGTTTGCTCTGAATTAATCATCAGAGATCAATATGTCCCGAAGATATGATAGCCGAACAACAATCTTCTCCCCGGAAGGACGTCTTTACCAAGTGGAGTATGCAATGGAGGCCATTGGAAATGCTGGTACTGCAATAGGAATCTTATCAAAAGATGGGGTTGTCTTGGTTGGTGAGAAAAAGGTAACATCCAAGCTTCTCCAAACCTCAACCTCAACGGAGAAGATGTATAAGATTGATGATCATGTTGCTTGTGCTGTGGCTGGTATAATGTCTGATGCCAACATCCTGATCAATACCGCAAGGGTACAAGCACAACGCTACACTTTTTCCTACCAAGAGCCAATGCCGGTTGAGCAGTTGGTTCAATCTCTCTGCGATACTAAGCAAGGCTACACCCAATTTGGTGGTCTTAGGCCATTTGGAGTCTCGTTCCTTTTTGCAGGATGGGACAAGAATTATGGTTTCCAACTTTACATGAGTGACCCAAGTGGAAATTATGGAGGCTGGAAAGCTGCAGCTATTGGCGCAAATAACCAGGCTGCACAGTCAATACTGAAACAAGATTATAAGGATGATATCACAAGGGAGGAAGCAGTGCAACTTGCACTGAAAGTACTCAGTAAAACTATGGATAGCACAAGTTTGACCTCAGATAAACTTGAACTGGCTGAGGTTTTCCTGTCTCCTTCTGGGGCAGTTAAGTATCAAGTTTGCTCACCAGAGACTCTCACTAATCTGTTGGTGAAGTTTGGTGTTACACAGCCAGCAACAGAGACTGCGTAGTTAGCAGTTTTATTATGCCCATTTAGTTTGAACTTCAGATCATGATCTATGCATTTCTTTATTGCCCTTTCAAAATAGGTCAGATACTCTTTCAAGTATGTTTTATAATTGTAAACCTATCGTTTGTTGGTGATGCTAATGGGTTTTGATTCAGAATTCTCAGGTTCTCAAAACTCAACTTCATATATATATAATCTGCTGTGCATTTGGTTTTACTTATTTGCTCTGTCTATTGAGTCCATTAAATGGAGATTGGAGACTGAGGGTAGCCTGCCTATCTTCCCCATAATGCCTCCTGTTCTGACCAAAACAATTAAAAATAATGCCTCTTGGACCTGCTCCTAGATTATTCTAATGCGGGCCCCTTGGGCCCATATGTTTCAGAAAATAAAAGGGCTGGGGCGTTTATGTAGTATATATGTATTTTTTGTACAGGCTGTAATTTCAAAATCCATATCCGGGCCAGTATAGAAATTGGAGTAGTTTTCCCATTGTGAGCTGATTCGCTATAAATTTTGAATTTTTTTACGTTGATGTATTAGGCACAATGATTTTAACCCAAGGAGTCCAGTAGAATAATAAAATTTGAGTGGAGTTGAGTGATATAAACTTATCTTTTCTTAACAAAAAAAGGTTAGGGTTTGAATCTTGACTTTAGCTACGAAATAACTTTAAATTTTTAAGTTAGTTATTTGATTTATTTCACTCATCAAGATATTTATAAGTTAGTAAAGATCTTATTCATTGTTGTTGATAGTGAGTACTTTAATTACGACAAAAAAAAAATATAGATAATGGTTTAAATGAAATTAAAGTACTCATCAACACTTGTTTCTCAAAAAAAATTTTTAAGTAACGATAAAATCAATTATTATTGTTGATGATAGATATTCTGATTACAATTTAAAAAAATACAGACAATGATTTGAATGAATCCAGGACATGTTATTGACACACTCAACTCTCACTAATCTAATGGATTCAAACGGATTGAGCCATTTTAAAATAATTAAGGCAGGTTTAATTAGTTAAATATTAAAACCCTAGCATAAAACACAAGTTGTATGTTATCATTTTCTAGGGTTAGTAGAGAACATTGGATAACAATCTTGGCGTCAAGAAAAGAGCCGGCTTTGTGGGTGTTGTTGCATAGGGATCTAAACGCTTTCTATCGTTTTGCATAGTAATTAGTGAAGATAGATTATACAAATATGCACAATGTTAATTATTTAGACCATGCTGTTACATAAAATACTCAAATTTGGCGTTTCAGGCCACACATCTCATGTGCCCAAGTAGTGAAGTGCAAGCATATTCAATTTACTTTGTCTGCAAACAAACAAAATGATGTAGTCTTCTTCATCCTTTCCATATTGACTAGAGTATGTCAGACTGCTCCATAAGTTCCACCAATTGCTCAACAGAACAGACCATGGAAGCACTCAATTAAGTAAGAAAAAAGGAAGGGCATAAGCATAATATTCAATTATTCATTATCAAATATAAAAATATCACCATATTTCCTTCCTTGTCACTCTCCTTACACTCTACTTTCTTTTCGTCCCCGTTTTTTTATTTATTACGGAGGACAAACTTTCTCCATTCATATTCTTTATAAAAATGTAAAAACGAACAAAGATCTCTGTATATTTGGGTATTTTAACAATCACAATAAATTATGATCTCGATCTTTTGTTTGGAGTTATTCAGCAAGTAGCATATTAGTTATTAGTTATTACCCATTTATTTATGTTGGAAAAACAGAGTATGAGAAGAAGAGAATCGTGGATTTTGAGGCGTGAGAAAATACTTTCTTTTAAGAGATTATGCCTGTGCTATAGGATTAATAGGATTATCCACAGAATATCTCTCTCAGGATACAACAAAACCCATGGAATTATTTATTTATAGAGTATGAAAAGGCACCATTAAACAGAGGTATCTGCTTATGTGAAAAGGTACTTCCAACCGTCATATTTATTGCCAACAGTCATATCCGTTGCTACAAATATTTAATCCGTTGCTATATTTAAAAAATAATTAATCTGATTGAAAATTAACTTGATTGCCAACAGTCATATCATTTAATATATATATATAATTAATTTAATAACATAAATGGATTCTATAATATATACTATGAAATACTTTTTGAGTTGCCCCAATGTGAGACTTCTTTTCATCTATCTAACAACCTATACATAATATAAAATCCACATTGGTGGGCCACTAAGCCTTTAGTGCCTATTTTGAAGCTTAAAGATGGTAATGGTAATGGGTCATCAGCTCTGGTCTAGATGTTGAAGCCATGTGCGATGTTGACCGTTAAATGAGAGAGTTTGTCCCATTAATTTCTTACGTGGCAGTCTTTTTTTAATGAGATAGAATGGGTGCTTTTGAGATTAAATAGTCAAAATAATTTTTGTTACCTTTCGAAGTCTTAAAAAATGATTTATACATAAATTGAAGTTCAAAAAGAACTATATATATTTCAACCAATTTAACATCTAAATTTATTTGATTTTGTTAAATATGTTAGACCGGTAACACAATCAATTGATCTTCTTTAATTGCTGTTATCATCACGGATCATCTCAAATGGAAGCTGGGCAGAGGCAGATTTTGGAGTTGATGTTAGAAGCAGATTTTGGAGTCGTCACATCTCTGGCACCCCCTCTGGTGTCCTCGTCAATGATTTGATTGATCATACCTCCTATTCCTGGGATGTCGATAAAATCACTCGGGTCTGCTCCGGGTCTGATGCCACTACCATTCTTAATACAGCTGGTCCAATACGCCATATGCCTGACACTTGGGTTTGGACTCCTGTTGCCACTGGGTTGTACACCGCTGCAGCTAGTTTTGAGCTACTTCGCCAGGTGAGCCATCCAAGTAATGGTAATAATTCTACTATTACCTTTCCGTGGAAGGACTTTTGGAAGTCTAAGGTCCCGCCAAAGATTCTTCTCAATGTTTGGAAGATTTATAACAATGTCATTCCGACTTTCGCCAACCTTAACAGGCATCATCTTCATTGTGATATTGTCTGCCCTTTCTGTGGTGACACGGATGACTCGATCTCGCATACGTTTTTGCGCTGTAGCTTTGCCAGAGCCGTCTGGTTCGGTCTACCGTTCGCCGTTAGGAGCGAGGTTCGGGGTGGGCACTTTCAAAGGTGGCTCCTTGGATGGATCCGGCGTTGGAGAAAAGACAGGGACAGGTTTGATATCTTGTGGGTTACCATTTTGGTTGGTCTTGATAGGATTTGGATGTGCAAGAATGAAATTGTTTGAAAAGGTGCCAAAGTCCTCCCGTCGACGATAATTAGGTCCATTTTATTTTCTGTTGAGTCTTATGTTACTATTCCTTATGGTAGTTTGTCTTTCTTTGTACTCTGCTTCATCGTTTTTTATATATATAAAAAGATTGATCTTCTTTAATTTGTTTCTTTAGTTTTTGGTCAATTAAGGAATTCTAGCTAAATGTGCTACAATGGACATTTCCTACCAAACTAAGCTAACAAATAATTAAGGTGTAAATTTTTGGTACTATATAGATTATAGCAAAATCTTTCGGCTCGTCCTAGTTACTAAATGTTTGCTTTGTGAATGAAACGGACAGCCTACCCGTAATAGAAACAAGCCACCGTGTCCGTGCGGAATGGTCTATCATCTTTATTTGCAAAAGCAAAAGCAGAGGAAACAATTTTGCTGTTGTAATTATATTGTTTATCATCTATAATTAATTGTTTATCATATAACCCAATAGTCCAATCTATAGTCATCCATTACTGTATTACTGTATCTTTACTCCTCTCCCATTAGAAGCTGTACACTACTAATAAGTTGGGACTTGAGTTCTAAAACCATTAAGATCCTGTCTTCACCTTTGCATTTTTATACATTAATGCTCCAACTTGATTCCTCTGCCATCACTTTCGGGTCCCATCTTCACTTATTAATCCTGCTCACCATGCATGACCATATTGTGACCTGTGACCTTTTACCTTTCGCTCTCATTGCCACTTCTTTCTCTCTCTCTCTCTCTCTCTCTATTTTCATCTCCATTCTTTCCCCACCGACAGTACACAACAATACACATTTTACACTGAAACATGGTAAATTTTTTGAAAATTGAAGAAGACGACATCCAAATATGAGCCCATGTAAGTTTAAGAAACGAAAGCATTTCTCTGTCGTTTCTCGTTTCATTTGAACCCTTTTATTCTTCCCTCTCTCAACTGTCACTATCTTGGGATAAACTTCTGTGCCCACTGCACCAAATTTCTTGGCTTCTCTGACCTCTCTTTATTCTGCACTATCACCACATTTCTCGGTCAATTATACACTTCAGCAAGCTTCTTTCTCTCAGTCATTTCCTCAAACACTTTACACGCACTTTGTCTCTCTCTTTCTGGATTCTGTTTGATCATTGTGGACGTCGCCTTCTTCTTCTAAATTCTAATGGCTACCGTACGCCTCTTCTGCTTTATGCTCTTTTACCTTTTCATTCTTGTTCCAAATCCATCACTCCAAAATCAATTAACTCCAAAACTTCACCCTTCCGATCTGAAAGCCCTCTTCACCATCAAGAATAGCCTCACCGATGTATACACCACCAAACAAAGCCCCTTCTTCTCCACATGGGACTTCACCGCACCAGATCCCTGCTCTTCCTTCTCCGGCCTCACTTGCATTCTCGATTCTTCTTCTTCCTCCCTCCGAGTCACTATCATCTCACTCGGTTCTCCTCTCTCCGGCTCCTCCGGTCTCGCCGGAAACCTCCCTCCGGCAATCTCCGACCTCTCCGAGTTGACTCAACTCATCCTCTCCCCCGGAATCGTCACCGGCTCCATCCCTCCCGAAATCGGAAAACTCTCCAAACTCCGAGTCATTTCCCTTCCTAGCAACCGCTTCACCGGCGTTATCCCCGCCGCAATCGCCGCCTTGAACAGCCTCCACACTCTCGATCTCAGTCGCAACCAACTCACCGGCTCAATTCCGGCGAGTCTCACAGACTTGCCGGAGCTCAAAGTCCTCGTGTTAGCCTCCAACTCTATCTCCGGCGAGCTGCCACGTCGGATTTTCTCCCAACTCCTCCATATGGACCTCAGGAACAATATGATAACAGGGACGTTATCGCCGTCTATGCCGTCATCACTCCGTTATCTTTCTCTGTCAAATAACAAAATGTGGGGCCCACTCAACGGTCTAGAGTCGCTCTCGGAGTTAACGTTTCTCGATTTGAGCATGAACGGTTTTAGTGGGCCCATTCCGGGCCCACTATTCTTTACACAATCACTCTCTTCGCTTTTCTTGCAACGGAATAATCTATCCGGTGGGATCCCACTCCCACAGCCGTTGATCTCGTCTCCATCGTACGGTGAGGGATCGATCGTGGACCTGAGCCATAACGGTCTGAGTGGGGAGTTATCGACGGTGTTAGATGGGGTAGAGAGCTTGTTCTTGAATAATAACCGTCTGATTGGGACGGTGCCGGAGGAGTACGTGAAGAGCGTGTGCCGCGGGAGCACCAGAACATTGTACCTTCAACATAATTACTTCACGGGGTTTCCCATGGAGATGGACGTCTTGTTGCCCGATACGGCGTCGTTGTGCCTCTCTTATAATTGCATGGTGCCGCCGGCGTCAGGAGTGATGACGTGTCCGGCCAGTGCCGGCAGTCAGATAACGAGGCCTATGGCTCAGTGTTTGATGTTTCATAATGGCAGCTCTAAAGGTTAATTAATTACTATGAGTTTTGTGTGGCAAGTATCGTATTACTTGGTTTGGTGTTTCGTTATACATTTCAAATATTGTGTATCATCAAAAGCCATAGAGTATAGTTAGTTTCTTTTTTTTTTTTTTAATCAAATTACAGATTATTTGTTGTACCTTTCATAGTATATTTTTGCTATATATATATATATTGCATAGCACTGAGCTTAAATTATAATTAAACATAAATGGGTGGCCAAATTCAACCAAACTAAGGGAACGAAATGGTATGACAAATGAAAATTGAAACTTCAACCAACACCTAATAGTTTAGTGAATTTGTAAAGACTATGATCATTCTATATTGACTGCATTTTTTATCCCATAACTTTGGCAAATGTCTCAATTTGGGTTCATAATTTTTTTTGTTGCAATTTTGATCCCATAACTTTGACAAAGGTCTCAATTTAGTCTCATAATTTTTTTTGTTGCAATTTTGGTCCCATAATTTTTGAAAATGTTTCACCGTTGGTCCCAAGCTGATTTTTATCCATTATTTGTCGTTAGATCCACTTCTCCCATATTTGTCACGTCATCATTCAACTCAGTATGTCAGATCATCTTTAACGGCAAAAAATTAATGAAAATCGGCTTGAGACTAACGGTGAAACATTTTCAGAAGTTATGTAACCAAAATTACAACAAACAAAAAATTATGGGATCAAATTGAGACATTTGCCAAAGCTATAGGACCAAAAGTGCATTTAGCCTTATATATATATATATATATATATATTAGAGAAACATCGGAATACAATATTCAAAATAATTCATGGATACTAAAAATCAAATTTTAGTTAACCAAATGAGCTTAGTATGTTAATCAATAGTCAAGCTAATTTGAGATTTAATCTGAAAGTGCAAAGGGTATGATCCTATATTTTATAACTCTTCAAAGTTGTAATTGACTAACTGTTGGTACATAACTGTAAATAAACAAATATATTATAAATTGTTAATGAAAATAAACAAATATATTATATATAAATATTTCATCAATAATTGTCTTGCTTGCAAACAAGTTTAACATTTATAGATCTACTGTGTTTAATTAATCAAACAAGTTTGAATATGTTGATCAAACTGACTTATTTAGTTAATTGATACATTAGTGGAGCCTAATTAGAGGATTACCCTCAAACTTCAAGATACACACTAGAGAGAATAAAATGTATCAATCAACAAGTTGTACGTTGAGATGTGACCAAATAAGAAGATACATCCTCCAATTTTAGACCAATAGGAAAATACATCCTTCAATTTTAGGAAGTGTATTTGTGAGGAAAATCAAAATCTTAATCGGTTAAACATATTGTCAGCAGCGAAATTTTGTTTTTTTTTTAAAAAAAAATAATATGACAAATTATTTTGTCGCCTAGAAATATTTTAAAATATAAAAAACATATATTTTAATTTTTTTTAATAATTATACTCAGGTGAATTTTATTTAACCAAGTGATACAATAGTAAATCTTAATTAAAGCATTACTCTCAAACTACAAAATACACACTAAGGTAAGGTTAGTTTAAATGATAAACTCTTTGGTATCGGTTAAATAAGGTATTCAATTTCATGCCTTATAAATGTAATTATACCTATTAGGAGACTCTCTATAGACAAGTGCTAGTATAGGTTGAGAGCTGATTAGACAATCTCACGATAACTAAGTGTGTGACATAAGTTGAGTGCGAATTAATTAAAATGAAAATCCAAAGAGTATGCGAGAAAAAAAGAAACTAAAAGATACATAATATGAAGAATAAAATGTATAAACTAACAAGTTGAGGTGTCAGGCCGATAGAATCATACATATTCCAATTTTAAAAAACGCATTTGTTAGAAGAGTCAAAGTCTTAAACTCTTAATTATTAATGTCTTGTCAAAATAATTTTGGTTATTTTAAAATAATTATGATAGATTATTTTGTCAAATATGAATCCCTTGAAAATATTTTAAAATATGAAAAAAAACATATATTTCAATTTAATTAATGAATTTTATTTCTTATCTTAAAATAGCCATCAAATTAAAAGACGGTCAAGTTGAGTCAATTTTAACCCACTCAACCCGTTCAATTTAATTTTTTTTAAATGGAAATCACGACTAAGGGTGAGCAATGGTCGAGGTGGGTTAATCGGGTGGGGTACTAAGGAACGAGTTGATTTTTTCAACCTAAACCCGATTGTTAACCCATACAACCTGATGATGTCGGGGTGTGATCGAGTTCGGGCAGGTTGAGTCGGGTTAAAATTTAATTTTAAAAAATTATAAAATTAAATTGATAAAAATATATAAATATTTATTCTACATAATATATATTGTATAATTTTTACTCAATTATTTTATAATGTATAACTCATCATATATTGATCTTTTTAATTTATTTTTATTAAATATATTATAATATAAATAATTTTTACACTAAAAATTTGATATTAATTGTAATTAAATTAAATATCATTTTACTTTAACTTTATAAATAATAAGAATATTTGGATAAACAAAGAATACATACTATTATTTATTTTTATTATTTTATAATAGACAAATTTTTATTTATTTATAGAGTTTAATATAAAAAATCTAAAAAAATAAAAATTCCGGTCGGGTTCAGGTTGGGTAGGGTTAACCCGCTCAACTCGATCAAACTGACTTTTTACTAAAATGACCATCCAGAACAATCCGTATAAGAAACCCGATCAGACCGATCCTGATCAAAAGTGTCGGGTTTGATTGGGTTAGACCCGATTTTGCACACCCCTAATCACGACCAATCCTAAGTCGTTAACGAAACACGTTTGAACGAATTAAGGGCCTGTTTGGCAGCCATCTCATTTCAAGTCAAGTTCATTTTATGGGATGAGATGAGATTAAGTTTGAATGGGATGAGATGAAATGATGTATTGGTGTTTGGGTGATTTTAGAGAAAATGATGTTAAATAGGGTGTGAAATTATATAAAAGGGTATGTAATGATTGTGGTTGGTTGAAATAGGTTTATGGATTTTTTTAATTTGTATAGGGGTATAAATGGTAAGAAATAGTGAAATGAGATGGAGATAATAAGATGAGATGATAGGTGTTTGGTTGTGTTTTAATTGAAATAATATTGAGATGAGATGATATTGAAAAGTGTGATATGCTATTGGAAAGTGTGAGGATGAGAAAATTTTGGATGAAGGGTTAGAGGTCAATCCAAGTGGATGAGATGATGGGCCAAAATGAAAATAATATTGGAATTATTTTTAAGAATACAATTTGGTCCATAAATTTGTACCGGTCCTATTAATCAATCCCTAACATGTGTAAATGATAACTTGGGGCTTACATGAAATCCCAATCATCAATAATCGGATCTATTTGTGAAATCCAACGAAAAAAATAACAAAGAATAGTTTGAGGACCATAATGCAAATAACAAAACAACACAAAAATGTCTGGTCAATGGTTCATTTTGATCCAAAATGTATGCCCTAATATTCATTTGGTCCATTATGTTTCAAAATGTTCATATTGGTCCTAAATGTTGGCAAAATGATTCATTTTGGTCCTAAATACTGGTAAAATGTTTTGTTTTGGTCCCAACTAGATAGAGAAAGTATTCTTCAAGAATAATACATAGCTCTAAACAAGCCATATTCAATAGTTGGGACCAAAATGAAACATTTTGCAAATATTTAGGAGCAATTTGAATATTTTGAAATATAATGGACCAAAATGAATATTAAGGCATACATTTAGGACTAGATTGACCCTTTAACCCTATATTTTTCCATCCTGTACATACACGTGGGCCATTTTGTATTTTCTCCATTCAAAACATTACCGATATTAGATTTAGGAGTCTTTTAATTTGACAAAAAAATATGGATAGAGCCACTGTCCACATATATAGAACATATCCAAACTCAGAATAACCGAAAACTGAAGAAAATACAATATCTGAGATTGTCTTATTTTATGCAAATTTCAGTAATTTTCTATCATTCCTCAATAAAAAGCTATATTGCTCAAGCAATAGAGTTTTACAGTTTATCTCTCTCTCCATCAATCACTCTCACATCAAAGTTTTATATTCAATTTTTGATTTGATAAAGAGAGAGATAGACTATAAAAAGTCCATTGCTTAAGCAATTGATCTTTTTATAGCATTACTCTTTCTATAATAATATAAGAGACAAGTATGATTGAAGAATGAGGAATATTGCAACTAAAAAAATAATAATATTATAAATTTTTTGTTTAATTAAATTAATATAAATTCTATATATATATAAATAAGAGTGTGTGTGGGGTGTGTGAAAGAGAGAGAGGTGTATGTGTGTGTGTGAGAGAGAGAAAGAGAAAAAGTGTGTGAGTGGAAAAGAGAAAAAAATGATGAGAAATGATAGATAGAGAGAGAAAATTATAAGTGTAATAAATAAGAGTATGTAAAATTACTATTTTGTCTAGTTCTTTTTTTATATTTGTATTAAAGTATAGGTAATTGTAGGTGTATAAGTAGGGATAGATTAGTAATTGTAAGAGAAAATGAGATGATGTTGTGAATGAGATGATAATATGGATAAGATGAGATGAGATGGAGGTTCAAAAAATACCCAATCATTACTGTTCCTTCAATCCTAAGATAAGATTAAAATTAAATAAGATGAGATTAGGATGAAGTGGTTCCCAAATAGGCCTAATACAGACTCAAATGGGTTGTGCTAGTTATGCTTATCCTTAGTAGTATGCTGAGGTGTAAGTGAGGAATAAAAGATATTTGCTCAAATTTTAAGTACATTTGTTAGGAAAGTCAAAGTCTTAACCGCTGTACGTCTTGTCAAAAATTCTTTGTCTTTATTAAAATAATAGAATGACAAATCATTTTGTCACACAAATATTTTAAAATATAAACAAACGTATATTTTAATTTATTTCAATAATTACTCACGTGTGTTTTGTTTTACTTCTTAAAACAGTCATCGGATCACGTGAATTTCCACCAATCAAATTTCATTCACATGAATAACACTATCTGAGTGGAGGATTCTCTAATTTATTTTATTTCTTTCAAAGGTAAAAAGTGACAAATTCTTCAGTTTTGTACATTATAATTGGTAGTTTCACCTTTTTCTTCTTTTTCTTGACTTATTTAGAAGAGTCAAAATTTCTTATATGTTGTATTACTATGTTAGTATATGGAAATCAATGTGAGGACCAATCAAATAGCGAATGATAGAAAAGGACTTAGCTGTGCACATACCCAAGGGCCTATAAATTGTGATGTTTCTTCTTCATCTTCACATTCACATCAATTGCAAGAATGGTGAGTAAGAGTCAGAAGAAGGCCTCAGTGTGCAGAGCACATGGAAGAACTAGGAAGATTTGCTGTGAAAGATGCATAGCAAAAATGGCTATCACAATGTACTCACCTGAAGGTAATAACTAATAAGTCCTCCTTTAATATATCCCTTTATTCATTGATGATTATGATCAAATTGTGTACTAATCCCAAATGTTCTAACACATTGTATTGTTTTCCTTGGAGAGAAGGCTCCTATGCAGACTCTGCATTGAATGAACTATCAGATGCACAGGTTTTTTTACTGGCTCATTTGGTTCTTAATGAGCAAAAAGCAACAGAGAAACTGAAGAAACTGATGGGAATTCCATTCCAAAAGATGAACAAGGAGGAGATTACAGAGACGAAAGCAGAGTTGGAGAAATTTAATCAAGAAGTGCTCGAGCTTTTAGGAAAGATGTCCCTGAATTAATGCGCTCGCTTATGAAAGATGCATGTGGATGATGGATGTGGTTATTGATATTTGCTATGAATTTCTGTCTTTCTGTTTTAAGTTTATGTTTTAGTTTCATATCATGTACTGTCGAAGTAATCGAATATTAATGAAGAAATAAGCATCTTTCACTAGTTATCTATATGTTTTTCTAAAAGTTTTGTATGATGTGTGGTACCACTCAACTGGCGAGAACTATAATAAAGCACAGAAGCTGGGAAGATCTATTTCCTTAAAAAAATAAAACCTCAATAAAAATTCACATTGGATTATTTAAGATAATTTGTTTGAAGGTTCATCCTAGTTAATTTAAATTCTATTCATGTTACTCATCTAGTTATAGTGTGAGAGTCTCTTAATAAAGATAACTAAAATAAAAAATTTTAAAACTTAAAACTTTTACTTAAATAATACCGAATTGTTTACCATTTAAACTAACCCATATAACCATATTAGTACCTTTCATAGTCTTTCAATTAGTTTACCAAAAAAAAGTCTTTCAATTAGATAACTAAAGGCAATTTTCTCTCTTTGTATTAAAAAAAAAACATGTGGGAGAAAATGAAAATTTTAACCTTAGTTTCTTTAAGATTCCATTAAATATAAGTATTTTCATCATTCCTGTAAACAAGTTGTATGTTGAAGTGTTAGTGGCCAAGAGGAAGATACATACTCAAATTTTAAGGAGTGTTTTTGTTAAGAAATTCAAAGTTTTAAACATTTAACGTCATGTCAGAAAAATTATATATATATATTAAAAAAAATAGTATGACAAGTCATTTTGTCGCATAAAAATATTTTAAGGAGTGTATTTGTTAGGAAAGTCAAAGTCTTAAGCATTTAACGTCATGTCAGAAACTGTCTATATATTAAAAAAAATAATATAAAAAAATAAAGTAATATAAAAAAATAATATAGTCCGAGTATCCCTGCCGACTCGGTTGACTGATTTTTTTGGGACACTCGAACTGCGTCCGAGTGTCCCAAAAAAAATTTGAACCCCACGAATCACGCGGTGCCACGTGGCACCGCATGATTGGTGCGGTTCAAATTTTTTTGACCGTTCTTTGAACGGTCAAAAAAGAAATTGATTGTGGAGGACACATATAAAAAGGGAGGGTGGGGGTGGGTAATATAGGGTAGAGAAAGAGTGAAAATTGGTGAGGGTGAGAGACTTTAAAAAAGGAGAGTAAGAGTAAGGGAGAAAGAAGAAGGAGGAGGAGGAGAATGAAGAAGAAGAAGGAAAAATAGGTAAGTAAAATTTTTGGTATTGTTAATTATTTTTAGTTAATTTTTTAATTTCGATTTTTTTAAAAAATAATTTAAGAGTTAAGTATATAATTTTAAATAATGTTAGTTGATATTTTGATATGTTAATGTTTGTGATTGTTGTAGATAATTTGTTAGATAATGTATTAGTAAAAATACTTAGATTAAGTCATTTAATTTAGTAGATATTGTTAACTTTTTTTATTTTATATCTAATGTGTATTATTTTTTAATTATGTAGAAAAGGATAAAAAAAGATCAACAAGGAGGAAGAAGAAAAAGGAGATAAAAAGAAGATTAAGAGGTAAGTATATATTTTTTAAGATATAGTTTACATTTTTTTAAGATGATTTTGATTTGTTAGTTAATTTTTTAACAATTTTTTGTAATATTAAATACTTGTAGTTATTTTTTATTTTAAAAAAATTAATTTCGAATTTATTTATTATTAATTTCGAAAATATTTTTTTTTTATTACTAACTAATGTGTTTTATTTTTTTAATTATTGTAGACATCCTTAATAATTTTGTTAGATGATTTTTTTTTGGATACAATGTTAGATGATTCTTTATATAAGTTATTATTAGATAATTTTGTTAGATTAAGTTATTTTAATTTAGTAGATAGTTTAAGATTTTTTATTAAGTTAAATTGTTAGGAATGTTAGGTCATAAAAAAAATGTTTAATAATATTTGATAACATTAGTTATTTTTTAGATTAAGTTATTTAATTTAGTAGCTAGTTGATGAAAAAATTGTATTATTAAAAACGTTTAATAATATTAAACAATGTCAATTATTGTTGTTTAGATCATGTTGATACAATAAAATTTTGTATTATGTTAACTTTAGATGATAATTTAATTTTAATTTTGTTAATTTCAGAAAAATGTCAACAAGACTTAGAGCTACACTCTATAGTCGTGGAACAATTTGTACCGGTGAGAATGGGTATTATTTTCAATGTGAACGGCCAAAACTCATTTTGTTGCCTCCTAGTATTACGTTTGAAAGATTGAAGGGAGTGATCAGAGAGAAGCTTCTTCTTTCTCCTTATGAACACATCACTTCGGTTGTGTATAGACAACCAGAATGTGTACTTAATTCATCAGTTAAGTACGAAATTTTCTACGTAGAGGGTGAGGATGATATGGAGGCAATGTTGGATTTACACAGCGTGTTCGCTCTTCAACTCCCGTCACTTGAGTTGTATGTGGATGTTACAGAAACGTCAATTGATTTGAACACCGATATGACACGGATCCTGAGCCTTTTGATGCAACGGATCCCGATCAAGAACTACGTATTGGGACGGTGTTTCCGACAAAGAATGAATTCAAGCGAGCCGTCAAAATGTTTTCCATTAGGTCTGGCCGAGATTTCACAATGTTAAAGTCGGGTGCCAAAGCTGAAGAGTACAGATGCACACACTATGTATAAGCGCCTCATAATTGCCCGTGGAGGATTAGGGCTGCTATTTTGAAAGACACTAGACTAGACATTGGACAATCACTAGGATGGGAGATTCTTACACTTGTGTTGTACCGCGTCCTGAACATGATAAAAAGCAAGATCATCGAAAACTTGATTCAGATGTCATCGCATCACACATTGTAGGGCTGGTTAGCGATCACCCAAAGACTTCCGGACCACAGATACAACAAGTGATGTACTCTCAATTTAAATATCATGTCTCTTATAATAAGGCATGGAGAGCAAAATACAAAGCACTGAAAATTGCTTTCGGTGACTGGGAGTCGTCATACGCCCGTCTTCCTATATTCCTTCAAGCCGCTTTTCGAGCAATGCCCGGAACAATTTATGAATTTGATGTGAAGCAGTTGCCACTTGATCCTACTTCAGCCCAATTCCATCGTGTGTTCTGGGCTTTTAGACCCTGCATTGATGCTTTTCCTCACCTGAAACCGATAGTGCATGTCGACGGGACTTGGCTTTACGGTAGATACAAGTAGACGTTGCTAATTGCCTGCTCTCAAGATGGTGATAGGAAAATTGTACCACTAGCGTTTGCAATTGTCGAGGGTGAAACATGTGCGGCATGGAAGTTTTTCCTGACAAGATTGCGAGAACATGTTATAGGCACGAGGCAGGGAGTGTGTCTCATTTCTGATAGGGGTGACGGGTGCATTGAAGCTGTGAAGGACCCGGCTTGCAGATGGCAGCCTCCTCTTGCACACCATGTGTTTTGTGTTAGACATCTTGTCAGCAATGTCAGGACGAAGTTCGGGAAGAAGGATGGGAAGAAGGATAATAAGTGGCTTAAGAAAGCTGTCCAAGACATAGGTATGTTATATTAAATTAAATATATCTTTATGATTACGATTACTATGCAAATCATGTACTAACATTTTGAAATTTTAATGCAGGTTACGAAATGCGGCGGTCAAAGGCGGATGCTTTGTTGAGAGGCCTGCAGTTGGCCTATAAGGAATGCTACAATTACTTGCCTCCGAGGGAGACGTGGATGCAATCATATGACGAGGGTCGTCGTTACACCCATATGACGACAAATTTGGTTGAATGCATCAACGGCGTGTTTAAGGGCTTTCGAAAGTTACCTATAATCGGTGTCGTCAAAGGCTCATACTACTAGTTGAATAGGTGGTGGAACGAACGTTGCCTCACATATGGTGCTCAAAGGAACTCCAGCAAGGGATTCTCTGAAACGGTTATGAATTCAATGACACGACACCTAAATCGTGTAAATTCAATGCGAGTTGTAGAATTCAATGCGGAAAATCTTTCGTTCGAGGTGGAGGAGGGTTACAATCACAATACTCATCGAGTTGGCCGAAAATTTATAGTGGAGCTGCGAGCCGGTAGATGTGATTGTGGAGCTTTTCAGGCACACCATTACTCGTGTGTGCATGCTGTAGCAGCTTGTAGGCGTAACGGATGGGACGCATTCGATTGGGTAGATCCAGTCTTTCGCTTGGACACGATGTTGCAAACACATGGAACCCCTTTTGTGCCCCTTGGTGACGAGGATAGTTGGCCGGAATATAGAGGTCCCACCCTAAAGCCGAATCCCGCATTCAGGAGAGACAAGAAAGGTCGACCGAAGGATTCACGAATCCACAACGAAATGGATGACAGAGAAGTAGATCCGCCAGTCCAGTTGTGTAGCATATGTAGGAACCCCGGACACATTAAGAACAATTGTCCACATCGAGCTAGATACTTGTAATTTTTTTCTTCAGTTGTAGACATTTGTAACTTTGGAGTTTGTATGCAACTTGGAACTGTTTATAATGGTAGTTAAATTGTTTGGACGCAACTTGTAACTTTGATGTTTTTTTTCCTTTAATGTTAGTTAATGGTTGGTATGTTTAATAATAATATATTTAAAATTAATAACATTAAAAATATTCTAGAAATGATAAAATAAAAGAACATTCATTAACACTTAGTTTAGGTGATTACAATGTCAAAATAACATTAAGGACATCATGGTAAATGAATTCCATAAGTAGTATATCTTAAGGACACTTGCTTCCGAGTCTGAACGGTCATCTTCGTGATCTTCGTGATCCCTGTGACCCCTGTGATGCATGTGATCCTCGTGACCCTATGACATTTAAATAAAAATTAAATTAAATAATGTTTAATTAATGATACATTTAAATTAAATTTAAATTTTTAACAATACTAAAATTTAAACATTACCTTGAGGTTGTGGTGGATATTGAGCCTTATCACCCTGATCCTCGTGTGTAAAAGTATTCAGATATCTTTGTATAGAGCTACTTTCCTGGTCTAGGTTTCCAATGATCAAGTTTGTAAACGGGCTAGCAAAAGAAGTCGGGTCACCATAAGTAGGCGGGCCGGCAAAAGAAGACTGACCAACATGAAAGGAATGCCTAGACGACTCATGAAACGATCCTCGAGTCAGTTCCTTATTTGCAGGCGATGATGGCACATAAGAGGAATGCCTAGGCGGCTCATCATGTGCTTGCGATGGCTGGCTATAAATATTCTCTGTTGGCTCTCGTAAGCTCTGGTACCCCTCTCGCCGTCGTTGTCTTGGTGGATTTGGCTGGATTTCCGGCCTAGGTACTTCTGGTGGCCTAAGTGCTTGTTGTACTTGCTCCGTGAAGTGGTTATTAGGCTCTCCCAATGCTATTTGCATTTTTGTTATTTGTTTGGTTAAAAAGTCAACGTATTGGGGCGAAACCAATCCGGAATCTACCATTTCCACAGTTCGCTCACGGAGGTCGTCAAGTTCATCAACCTATACATATAAAGACATGAACAAAAATTAATTATGAGTAAAAATTAAATAAATCAACCAAAAAAAATTCATTATGATTTTCTTACCACATAACCCGATGATGCACTCCGTGGGTTGATCCACCGTGGTGTGACGCTTCTGTACCATTTCATGTATTCAGAATTCTTGTGCAATGGTTCATCCCACAGAGGCAATCCTGAGACCCTCTGGTATATATCCCACATACTCAGCCAATAACGATGTTCAACCTCCCAATCATTGTCGATTCGACCTTTAAGAGTTATCCCATGAACATTGTAATAGTCCAAGTCCATTGGAGGATCAGGAAGCGACTGATCCATCCCAAACTGTCGAAGGACACGATCAGGATGGTGCCACTCGATAATATGCATGCATATGAGTGGACAAGAGGAACACCACATAAGTGGATTTCGCATGCAGTACTCGGGAATCAGCTCCTGAGAATGATTGTATGGCGTCCATAAGAACTGTAAAAAAAAATTGTTAGTGTATGATTGTAAAATGAAATATTTCAAAAGTTCGTAGTTAATATTGTTACACATACGTCCGTATGATCCAGCGCATCAAAATATTGACGGTAAAAAAGAAAAACCATCGTTGGTGGCTTAGCCTCTTTATGTACTCGGCCCCACCTACAAAACGAGGATCACCATAAGTATTGTGATTGAAAATTAAGAAGCATAAGAGAAAGGATACCATATATATACAATTAAACACATACCGACGTCCCAAAGGTGGTAGTGCACAGTTCAGAGCCAGAAGCGGGTCCGTATTGTCCTTCATTTCCTTCATTTTCGGAGCTAATCTCTTTTTGGTTGACATTCGTGCAATTACACATCTCCCGAAACAAGAATGCCAATGCAGCCCCGCCCCAACAATACGCCCCACATCGGTCGATGTCTTGTAGGAATGGTAGGTACATGAGATTTACGTCTTTGGTTGATTTATCACATATCAACCATGCACCTATCAAACGTAATATATATGCTCGAGTGCACCGCTCCAACTGTTCTTCTGTTGCATTCGGCGGAATCTCACCGAATGTGTCAGTTAACCACTGTATGGATACCCGCTGTCCCGTCATAGCCCCTGCACCGTGCGTGACCCGCACCACTGCCTATATTTATCTTTGGTTTTCCCAATAACTGGCATACCATCACATGGTAGCCCTAATAGAATGGAGACGTCTTGGAGAGTGATTGTGCACTCTCCATGAGGCATGTGGAACGTATGTGTCTCCTGTCTCCATCGTTCCAGTAAAGCGGAGACGAAGGCACTCTCAAACTTGAATAGGACAAGGCGAGAGACCCCGTAGAATCCAGCCCGCATCAAATAAGGGACGAGAGCTGGTGGCGGGTTACCGCTGCTGATGTGTTCAAAAGTTCATCTGCGCGGTTCTAGGTTACGGTCCTGCACGTCTCCGTTCCATATATGTTGCGATACATGTCTTGTCTGCAGCCCGAGAATAGAAGGGTCAACTGGACTTGGGTCAACAACACTTTCTTGACGTTCTCTCCGTTCTCTCCTCTCCATTGTTCCTACAGCTTGGGGTTTTTTTTTTTGGCCAACTACAGTTTGGATTAGAAGCTATAAGATAAGCACTTATGAGGTTAAAAATTTAAAAATCCATAAGATAAACAATGACCTAAAACAATTATTTAAGACAATTATATCATTGTATAATATTATTAAACATTTTTAATAACAAAAATTCTTCACAAACTATCTACTAAATTAAATAACTTAATCTAAACAATACCTAATGTTAACTTAATCCAACAAAATTATCTTATAATAACTTATATAAAGAATCAACTAACCAAATTATTAACAATGTCTACAACAATTATATCAACATAATCTAAAAAATACCTACTATTGTCTAATATTACTAACCATTTATATTAACTAACATTCTTAACAATTTAACATAATAAAAATTCTTAAAACCATCTAATAACTTTTCTAAAGAATCATCAAATAAAATTATTAACAAGGTCTAAAACAATTATATCTCTTTAATCTAAAAAATAAATAATATTGTCTAATACATTATCTATCAAATTATTTACAAAAATCACAAACATCAACAAATTAAAATATCAACCAAAATTATTTAACAAAATGTACTCTTTATTTTAAAAATTATTTACTTACCTCTGGATCTTCTTTTTATCTTCTTTTCCTTCTTCCTCCTTGTTAATCTTTTTTATCTTCTAAATAATTAAAAAAATAAGACACATTAGTTACAAAATTAAAAATTTTTTTTTTTGAAATTAATATAAATGAATTCGAAAATAATTTTTTTGTAAATTAAAAATATCTACAAGTATTTCATATTACAAAAAATTTGTTAAAACTTAACTAATATATTATCTAACAAATTATCAACAATAATCACAAATATTAACAAATCAAAATATCAACTAACATTATTAAAATATCAACCAAGATTATTTAAAATTATATACTTAACTCTTAAATTATTTATAAAGTATAATTTTCGAAAAAAAAAATATTTTCAAAATAAAAAATAATTTTCGAAATTAAAAATTTAATTAAGAATAATCAACAATACCAAAAATTTACTTACCAATTTATTTTCTTCTTCCTTCTCCTCCTTCTTTCTTCTCTCACTTTCTCTTTTTTTCACTCTCTACCCCACTTCCCTTTACCCCATCCCTGTTACCCCTCCCCCTTTAAATAAGGGTTCTTTTTGACCGTTCGGTTGAACAGTCAAAAAGAATTTGAAATCCGCGAATCATGCGGTGCCATGTGGCACCGCGTGATTTGCGGATTTCAATTTTTTTTGGGATTCGCGTGAAATAGGGTCAAACCACAGGGTACCAAAATGTAATTTACCCGAACTTTTATATTAATATAAAGATAGAGTTAGAGTTAGAACAAGGCATAAACATCAGGAATGATAAGCATGGTCGGATAGGCAAATTTGGGAAGGAGGTATTTGATGTTTTAGATGGAGTTGTTGTGCGAGTGAGGCATTTTCTCGAAGGTTGGATTGCCATGTTTGGAAGAAATGTGGACCCACGAAATTTGGAGTAAGGAGCATGAGATAGATGCGGCCAACGTTGTGTGCTTAAGATGGAAAAATTGAGAAATTTTAAGTTAAAGTCGAATTTTAAATTGTGATAACTCAATGACCCGTGAATGATTTTTGCAATATGAGTAATCGTTTTGATACTATTTTTCGAGATCTACACGATGCAAGTGAAAAAATTGAGTTTTGGGTTCGTACGGAGACCAAAGGTAGGATATTTTAGGTCAAAACTTTAAAAGGACATATCGGGAGCTACGTAATTCGGAATTAGGCATATTTCGGATGAATTTTGGGTAACTTTNAAATATTTCGGATGAATTTTGGGTAACTTTTCGGGACGAGTACACCCCAAACTCCGTAGGGGTTTGGCCGCCTCCGTTTCGTCAAAACAAGTCGTTTGCTTGCTTAAAATGGCCATTTTTTCTTTTTTTCTTGTTCCCTTAGTTTTTTTTACCTACTTAAAATGGGTAAAATGGTAAAATTATTGCAAAACAGTCCTAAATAAAGAATAACAGTGCAATTTACTCCAAGGGTTTAGGGTTTAGTGTTTGAAGATAGAGAGCATAATTGCATTACACAATAACTTACATAAAATTGTAAATTTTATAGTCCCTATACCCAAATTCAAACTAGTTCATAAAAATTA
>QANZ01043009.1:5718-34660 GCA_003254925.1 Chamaecrista fasciculata
TTTTTTTTTTTTGCAATTTGTGCAATAAATATTATTTAATATTTATTACACAAATCTTAAGACAGAAAAAGAAAATCCAACGACTAAAAACTAATATGTTATAGCTAACCAACTTCTTATAGTATTACCCTAAAATTGATAATTATTTGCTTGTTTTTGTCAACACACTCTCTTTTGAGAAAAGTCAACAAATCTTTTTCTGTGAATAAACTTGTTTCATTGAAAACCAAAGCATTTTAAATTTAAATCTCTTATCTTTTGATAGAGAAAAATTCCTCTAACAAAAAAGAAAGAAAAAAAAGTCTTTCAATTTAAAGATGATAATTTCATGTATTTATTTCCTAATTTATATATGCATGTGTACTATCAATATATGATAAAATATGTATTATATAATTCAACAAACAATTTTTAAGCTCGCAGCAAGCGAGTGTTGCTTTATATTTATGTACAGACGTACCTTTTATTACAAGGTGTGTAGGTATTTAATACTTTCCATTAAATCAAATTATTTATGACCTGCCTTCAAATTAATTTAGGTAGTAAAGTCAATTTGGTCCCATATATATTTTTTATTGAAGATTTGATCTCATATCTTTAAGTTAGGTGCAAAATTGATCCGATATTTTTATGTTAGGTGAAATTAATAGTGAAACATTTTACAAAGATATGAGACACAAAATGATATGTGAAAAAATTGAGATCTTTTATAACGATATGAGACAAAAAGTGAAATAAAAAAAAAGATACAAGGCTAAATTGAGAACTAATTAAAAGATATGAGACCAAATTTATACTTTGGACCAAAACATTTGAAACTTAATTTCTTTTTCTCACCAATTCAACTCAATTTCTTAGTGAGTAATAGTTGAAGAATGACACGAAGTTATACACATGGATTGGTTCCAAAATGTTACATATGCTTGTGTTTCTTTAGGTTTGATTTCCCAGAGAGAGGTTTGTATATATAATATAAGCATTTTGTACTTGATCAATTACCAGCTATCCCGTGCCCACGTGGTTGAGTGCTTGCATCATATTGCGTGGTCACGGGTTCGATGTCTGGTACGTTCTGCTTTCTGCTAGCTAGCTACTACGCTTGTTTCAGTGGTGTGGTGCTCTAATGTTATATTGCATCACCATCCTTAAACCAAACTGAAACAAATCAAAATTGAGGTATTTCAAAATACCTCTCTTTTTATCATGACAAAACTTATTATTTGGTTATTTGGTTCTTTCATTTATACGGAATTAATTGATTAGTTATTAAATAATAAAAAGGGTAAATTACAATTTAGGGTCCTGTGGTTTGGCCCCATTTCAAGTAGGGTACATGTGGTTTGAAAAGTTTCATATTGGGGCCTGTGGTTTACGCCGTTTGCAAAATGGGGTCTAGGTGCTTTTGACTGGTAAAATTAACGGTGCACGTGATTATCACGTGCACCCTAACCTGACTGATTGCAGAAATTCCTTCATCTTCATTCATTCTCACCATCAGTCGCGACCTTCCTCCATCTTCTCACCATCTTCTCTCGCGACCTTCCTCCATCATCACTCTCGCGACACCCATCCACCTTCAAATGCTCGCGACACCATCTCCCGCTCCGACATTCAACCCCAATCGCAAACCCTGATTTCTTCACTCTTCGAACACTGCAGAAAATCTCGCGACTTGCATCCACCTTCAAACGCTCGCGACAGTCACCATCTCTCGCTCCGACATTCAACCCCAATCGCAAACCCTGATTTTTTCAATCTTCAAACACTGCAGAAAAGGTGAGCACGATTACTGTTTTTTTTATTTGAAATTTCACACTGCAAAAAATAGGCATTTTTATTCTGTCATTGTAAAATTTTCCTCTTTTATTCTTTCATATTCTTCTCTTCCTTCCCTTCTTTTTAGATGCGTTTGCTTCCCTCTCCTTTAATGATGTTTGCTTCCCTTCTGTTACTTGTTTAGAAATGCAGCACAGATACACGTTTGCATACTTCTACATTATTATAAAGTTATATGAAAATGTTCATGTGATGTCACTTTAAAACTTGGGTATATAATTTGTCATGGAACCAGCTGGATCATTTTTGCACTTAATTTGGGTAACAGTTACTCATATGGGCTACAATCTGAAAATTTTGCCATACTCCCAAAGTTGTGTTTTTTCTTTTGTTGATTTTTGACCTTGCTAAATATCACCTGTTTCGATTTGTCTATCTCTTTTCAGTGTGGTCTGTGACTCTCTGATGGTTATTATGAGGATAGGGTAATCGACTGTCAATTGGTTCATTTGGTAACTATTCGTCATTGTAACTATTCGTCATTGTCTGGTAATTAATCGACCATGTCTGGCACTTCACAATCATCAAGTGACCTACCCGGTTCATCTGGTGGGCAAAGAAGGCGTTGCCATTGTGGTTTGAATGCCCCATTGCGCACGTCTTTGAAAGAGTTTAGTTTTGGGATGCAATTCTTCACTTGCCCAAGATATAAGGTTTGTAATTTGCTGATTCATGATGTAGACTTTAGGATGCTAGTTTTGCTATGCCTTTGTTGAAGTTGGCTATATTGTAGATAATAGACTATTGTATGTTTATTTTGATATGCCTTTGTTGAAGTTGGCTATATTGTAGATAATAGTCAAATTGTTGAGTTGATAACATTTTAGCCAAATTGTTGATGCTGATGCTTCATGGATAGCTTTAAAATCTCAAGATAATAGTCAAATGTTTAGGAACTGATTTTGGTTATTGTTATGAAGTCATGTTACTTACTTTTGTGAATAACTTTAGAAACTCAAGCTGCTGTGGATAACATCAATAATTATCACTTGTAGTCTGTTTTTAGTTTTAATATAATTACAATATGATCTTGCAGCCTGATAAGTGTTCATATTTTGAATGGATTGGTCCTCCTACGTGCGTGCGTGGCCGTGAAGTTGCACGTAAGGTGACAGAGAAATTTTCAAAGCTAGAAGGTAAAATCAAAGAGCTGGAAGATGAAATCAAAGACTATAAGACAAATGAGAGGATGACGAAAGAGGTGGAAGATAATGTTACAGAGAAAGTTTCAAAGCTGGAAGCTAAAATCAAAGAGCTGGAAGATGTGGCCAAAGAGTATAAGACCAAAGAGCTGGAAGATAAAATAAAAGAGTTGAAGTGCAAGAGGAAGGACAAAATTGTTGTACAAGTTTTGTTAGGGCTTTGTTTGCTTGTGGTTATAATTATTGTAAACAATGTATCCAATGTTAAACTTGACATTTCATGTAACTATTTACCTTGAAATGTTGAGTTGTAATGTTCTTTAGGAAGGTAATGTACTCAACTTTTGGCTATGATGATTGTGAGAAATTAAATAAGTTGAAAAGAGAGTGAAGAGGTGCAAGATAAGCATGAATAGAGTAAATGGCGTTTGGCATGCAGAGGGTGCCTGTTTTGGTTCAGAGCTCTATTTAATAGAGTGAGCAAATTTGCAGCACAAAAGGGCGTGTGTTTGTGTGTGCCTTTTCCTTTTCTCTCTCTATATATATCACACCCTCTTCAATTTCAATTTCAATTTCAATGGGAATCTTATGATTCCCCAGCATCGTCAGGCAGTGATAAGGGCGTTAAACATATGCCAATTCCTGATCAGAAAGGTTCCGACAATTATCTTGAATTTGATTTCTTCTAGTAATAGACAGTATTGATTGCATATGGTTTCTGTTAATTGGGGGGAAACTGTTTTTCCAGTGTTTTAGGAACAGGTGATGAGGAAATTGTATTTGTATGTTTGTTTTCTTTTGTTATTTCAAGTTTCAAGTTTCTATGGCATAATTAATGCATGGCTTCTCTCACCCCAAAAAGGCTTGAAAGAAAATTTCACTGCTACAATACTATATTACTAGCTATGCAGAAGGAATTTTGGCAGGCTAAGGATGATAATGCTATATATATATATGGAACTCAAGGGAAGTTTGAAAATGGACTATGATTAGAAAGTTGTTGATATAATAGTTTATTTTCTGTTGAGTGTTGATTAACAATGTAATTGTTTTTTTTACTAAGACACCATTAAAAATAGCATACGCTTGAGAAAGGTAGATGAAACAGTATAAGTAGTTTTAGTGAATATAATATGATTTCCTTTACCAGATAACTCTTATGCAGAAAACAGAGTTATATACCTCGTGATAAGTCACTTTTGCTTTAAAATTGAAGAGGGTGTGACTAGGTACGTAACTAGGTACTGTAATCCCCATATTTCATCTCTCTCAACTTTTCAACAAGACAATAACACACATTCTCACCTATACAAATCAGGAAATTAATTTCACAATCACAAGTCTTAGCTAGGTTTAATAATGCAACTTTAAGCAATAGGGTTAGTATATATATATAATTCATTATGGGTTAATCCAAAAACATGTGCACCATAGAAAATCCAAAAACCTGTGCACTACACATAAACTTTAAGTTCTGCTTTACACACATGTGCACCATAGAAAATCCAAAAACCTGTGCACTACACATAAACTTTACACACATGTGCACCATACTAATTGAAAATCCATACTAAAGTTTGACACTAAAATTTCATCTTATTCTTTTGTGGACTCTTGCTGCGAGTAAGAGGGCCAGATGATGCCAATGCCACACTTCTAGTTGTAATTGAGGACGGTCTTGGTACAAACTCTGGAGCTTTCTTGAATTGACTCTTCCCCCGGCCTCTTGATTGTTGTAATTGGGCTGAGCCGGACTGGGACATGTCTTGTGATGCCCGAGGATGACTTGAATTACTTGGATACCAAGATGCCCTGCTAGACTGACTTGATTGACTTGAATGACTGGCTGCTGCAAGAGGCTGCCCATGATGATTTCTCTACATAATAAAGATATTGTGTTAAACAAAGCAAATAAAAGCCAATATGAGCTTTAGGGGAAGCATTCATCCTAAGATCTCTACTTGAAATCCAGAAAACATACTGATTGAAAGAATGGCATGTTTAGAAGGTTTCTATTAATGACTAACAGTCACTTTACATTTAACACCGAGAACAAATCAGGTTAATAACAGGCATCAAGATGACTCTATCCTCATGTGTTCTGACTCCATTTAAATCAGGTTAATAACAGGCATCAAGAATGGCACTTTACATGTGTTCTTTAGGAATAATATATATATATATTCAAAGAAATAAATGAGATAAATAAATTAAATAAAATAGATTTAGTTCTCCAGAAACTATATCATATTTAGTTCTTTAGGAACTCTCTCATATTCATTGAGATACCGAGATGTAAAAATTGATTCATATCATATACTCAAATTTTCTTTGCTTATTCATATCATACTTTAATAGTATCCAAATTCCAAATCGCTACAAGGTTATATCAAGAAATTTAATCTTGTTAATATGAGATTCTTATTCGTCTAGAGTATATATTATTACTCTTTCAGAGTATCTTTGTGATACTTTTCAATTCTCTTTCTTCAGAGAAAATTAATCATTATCAGAATAAATGTACTTGAAACGTCAGGTTAACAAGTCAATATATAAAATCAATGGCAATCTCATTTAATAATTGACATATTGTTTCAATAGCCAAATTTTTTCCTTCAAGGCATTGTTAGATCATTTCAATAGTCAAACTATTAGCCTTTAGGTCTGATATAAGACAGCTTCAATAGCCAAAGACTATTAGACCTTCAAGGGTGATATTAAACAGTTTCAATAGGCAAACTATTGCCCTTGATAAATTATCAATATGTGTAATAACCTTTCAATGCACTAATCTTTGACAAGAATACAATGATTGATTCAATAAGGTTGAATCAAAACATAATATAGCTTCAGGCCATCTACTTAATTAAACATATGAAACTGCAATTACATATGAAAAATATTACTTCTTAGTGATAAGTTGAAGATAAATTTGTAGTTGATTTTTTCTTTTGAAGAGTGAATTTTTTTTTTCTCTTTAACAACTCACTTATTTTAAAACATATGAGAGAGAAATGATTAATATCTTAGCTATTTGAATTACAAATAACAACAAAAAGAAAACGAAACCACATTCTGGACTAACGACAAAACAAAGGGAAAAATTTGAGGATTAAAATAGGACAAAAATTAGTTTTATAACCAAAATGAAATTGACCCTATAATTTGAGGACCAAAATGACTATTTCCCCAATACAATATGTTTATATATATAAGAAAAGGAAACGGGGACTTAGACAAAAATAAAATAAAAAAGCAGATAAATGAACAAATTAAACAGTTTAAATAGATGAAATAAGTAGTTAATATATAATGCCATTCAATTACCTCATGCATTGATNAAAACAAACTTGAATTAGAATCTAGACAATTTAAAATTTTTGCCAACAATAAAAAATACAAAGAATAAAAAGTAAATTTAAACTTATTTTAAATATAACAAAATTTAGTGCAATAAACTAGTTTCCCACTAATCTAATTAAGCTATATCCATCAACTGAATGACAACTTCAAATATAAATTCTATGTTTGTTATGTTAATAATTGAGTCCTTAATGCTGGAAGCCTTGAATCATATAGCTATAGCGGTACTAAATTGGCTATATAAAAAATTGTGTTGCAATTACTACCAGCTAAACCGTGACTTCGTGGTTTCATTGATTTGCATGAACTATGAGGTCACGTGTTCGATTTCTGGTATGGGCCTGTTTGGGAATTTTGATGATGATGATGATGATTTAGAGCTTTGCTTTGGTGGTGATGGTTGTGGCTTTAAAGTTTAAACCTTAACCTGAACCCCAAAACAATACTCTCTCCGGTTCTATATATATATACTAGGGGCTTTGACTATAGTCATAGAGGTATTTCAAAATATCTCTCTTTTTTTCTTTCCATCATTCTTTATCAGTGCATTAATGCAAATTATTGTAATTAACCTAAACAGGCTGTATGACATGTCATTGATGGTGTCTATGTGAAAGAAGCCTCAATTCAATATGGCACTAATGAGCATTTATGGACATCAATGACCATTTCTGTCGTTGCAAGTAACGAGAGTGAAACCCTTGCCAAAGATTGTGGATATCTCACCTTTCAAGAGAGGTTTGTCACTTCATTACTACTTTGTTCTTAATTCACATGTTTTATTGCCGCTTAGTATTTTCATGTAAAGTAGAGTATTTTTTTAGGCTAAAGTGTAGTTTTGGTCCCATAATTTTGGCAAAGGTCTCAATTTTGTCCCATAACTTTTTTTGTTACAATTTTGGTCCCATAACTTCTGAAAATGTCTCACCGTCGTTGGTCCCAAGATGAATTCCATCCATTATCTGCCGTTAAATCCTCTTCACTCATATTTGCCAATTGCCACATCATCATTCAATTCAGTATGACAAATCATCTTTAACGGCAAAAAAATAGATGAAAATCAGCTTGAGACCAACGGTGGGACGTTTTCAGAAATTATGGGACCAAAATTGCAACAAAAAATGTTATGGGACCAAATTGAGACCTTTGCCAAAGTTATGGGACCAAAATTGCAACAAAAAAAGTTATGAGACCAAATTGAGACCTTTGCCAAAGTTATGGGACCAAAAGTGCACTTTAGCTTTTTTTTTTTTATTTATTTAGACATTCTTGCTTGATTTGGTTATTTCATGATAGCACCAATTAGGGATGGCAACGGATGGATATCCGTTGGTTTTGCCACTATCCGTATCCGTATCCGTTTATCCTATCCAATATCCGTACCCTATCCGTATCCGATAAATTAATATCCGTATCCGCACCCTATCCGATATTCGGTATCCGACGGATACCCGAAATATCCGAAATATCCGAAAAAATATGGATATAGGATAGGATATCCTATTTTATAAATCGGATATATCGGGTACCCGATATCCATTATCCGCCAACTAATATAATTAAACTAAGAAGCATGGACACTTTATTTTGAGGGCGTGTCGCCGTGTCGGACACGTGTCAGTGTCCGACACCCGTACGACACCGACACGACACATATTCATAAATTTTAGAATATAAATCAATTTTTTGTAACTTTAACATGACATATAAGAGAAAATAATAATACATATGACATATATTATGAATAAAACTTGTAATTTTTAAATTTTTCAATAAAAATTATGAATATTTAATTATTTATATATATAAATATATGCCGTGTCGTGTCGCGTAATTTTGAGAGTTTAGCGTGTCGCTGTGTCCGTGTCCGTGTCGTGTCCCGTGTCCGTGTCAGTGTCCATGCTTCCTAGNACTTCAAATATAAATTCTATGTTTGCTATGTTAATAATTGAGTCCTTAATGCTGGAAGCCTTGAATCATATAGCTATAGCGGTACTAAATTGGCTATATAAAAAATTTTGTGTTGCAATTACTACCAGCTAAGCCGTGACTTCGTGGTTTCATTGCTTTGCATGAACTATGAGGTCACGTATTCGATTTCTGGTATGGGCCTGTTTGGGAATTTTGATGATGATGATGATTTAGAGCTTTGCTTTGGTGGTGATGGTTGTGGCTTTAAACCTAAACCTGAACCCCAAAACAATACTCTCTCCGGTTCTATATATATATATATATATCTGATGTTTGACATAGAGGTATTTCAAAATATCTCTCTTTTTTTCTTTCCATCATTCTTTATCAGTGCATCAATGCAAATTATTGTAATTAACCTAAACAGGCTGTGTGACATGTCATTGATGGTGTCTATGTGAAAGAAGCCTCAATTCAATATGGCACTAATGAGCATTTATGGACATCAATGACCAATTCTGTCGTTGCAAGTAACGAGTGAAACCCTTGCCAAAGATTGTGGATATCTCACCTTTCAAGAGAGGTTTGTCACTTCATTACTACTTCTGTTCTTACTTCACATGTTTTATTGCCGCTTAGTATTTGCATGTAAAGTAGAGTATTTTTTTAGGCTAAAGTGTAGTTTTGGTCCCATAATTTTGGCAAAGGTCTCAATTTTGTCCCATAACTTTTTTTATTACAATTTTGGTCCCATAACTTCTGAAAATGTCTCACCGTCGTTGGTCCCAAGATGAATTCCATCCATTATCTGCCGTTAAATCCTCTTCACTCATATTTGCCAATTGCCACATCATCATTCAATTCAGTATGACAAATCATCTTTAACGGCAAAAAATAGATGAAAATCAGCTTGGGACCAACGATGGGACGTTTTCAGAAATTATGGGACCAAAATTGCAACAAAAAATGTTACGGGACCAAATTGAGACCTTTGCCAAAGTTATGGGACCAAAATTGCAACAAAAAAAGTTATGAGACCAAATTGAGACCTTTGCCAAAGTTATGGGACCAAAAGTGCACTTTAGCTTTTTTTTTTTTTTTTAGACATTCTTGCTTGATTTGGTTATTTCTTGATAGCACCAATTGGGCAAGTCAGGAGGAGTTTACCTTCCTTATCTTAAATAACCTTTTTATAAATTCTACTAGGTTGTGTCGCTTGCAACTTCTACTCTAAAAACGTTTAAGAATGAACTAGTGGATATGGAGTGATCAGCTTCTGTGCCACCACAACATTTCATTCACCTGGTACAGGAGGTAATTATAAAATATTTTTAGTTGAAATTTTTATTTGGATTTTATCAACTTCCTATAATATATCATGAACTTCTCTCATGTTTATGTTCTATGGTGTTATTCTAATTTGGTTGTATATTTTGGATATTGTAGCTTCACCTGGGAATTTTATTTTGTAGAATTTTCTTCCCATACAACAGTAGATTTGGTGATGTACCAAATTCCAACATAGCGGTTTGTAGAATTTGGAGGGTTGAAGAATCCCAAAATGAACAAACTTCCATTGGAGCTAACAGTTTCTGGATCCTTGATGATTTGAGATGATATGATGGTGTTTGTTGCTGAGCCTAGTTCAAAGGAGTAGTTGCAGAATATGATGAAAACAGAGAAGCAGTCTATTCTGCAGGAGATGAATACCATTTCTCTGATTTAAGATTCTTGATGCCAATGTAATGAATGTTTGTGACTCTTTTGTTGAGGCTTTTTATTCAGGAGTGCAGTTTTTCCATTCTTTGCTTTTATCATATCAATCAAAATGATATTTCTTTCAAGATAAATGAAGAAATAAAATTAACAGGCCATATATTCAACTGCGCCATGTAATGTTGATGATTTTATTATTATGAAGCATAAGTATTGACACAGACACAAGACACGGATACAATGACACGTCAAATTTTTAAAATTACATAACATAACACGACATATATTTATATATATAAAAAATTAAAAGTTCATAAATTTGATGAAAACTTTAAAAATTATAGTAATATTGTCATATGTGTCATTATTTTCTATTTTTTTTATGTTATAGTCAGGAAAAATTGATTTTATATTTTAAAACTTATAAATATGTGTCTCATGGGTGTCGAAACACGGGCATGTGTCTGACACTATGTCACACCCTTAAAATGAAGTGTCCATGCTTCATAGCTTTACTACATAGTAAATATTAGGCCAAAGTATACTTTTGGTCCTATATCTTTTGCTCAGGTCTCAATTTGGTCCCCTTTTTTTTGTTTCATTTTTGGTCTCATATCTTTTAATCTAATGTAGAATTGGTCTTGTATCTTCACCTCTATTAACTAACAAGGCAGTGAATCAATGATTGAAAGACATGATTTACATGAAAATACTTTTTAAGAAAATTAAATAACACAAAGCACTAAACATTCTACACATCAAAGTTGCATTTGTAAATGCCTTCAAGTAGAAAGAATAGTGGAGATTTACATGGTAAATGCCCATAGCCCCATAACATAACATTACAAAAATGAATGCATTTGAAATTATTGAGTTGATTTCTACCTAAATGCTTAGCTATCCTTTTCATGACAAGATACCTGAGGCCATGTATTCAACCGTGCGAAAACTTAGACTATTTTTGAAAACACAAAAGTTGAACCAAGAGAATTTCCTTCGAGTTTCCTTAGAGAAGGCCGTGATTGTGACTTTGAAGCTTGAAACCTGCAAGAAGGATGCACAAGGGAGGCCCTAGTAAACCCACTCCGAAGCTCAAGTTAGAGAGTGTGTGAGATGAGAGTCAAAAATTGTAGAGAGATGAATGACTTACTTTGTTAGGGTTTTGTAGTATGTATTTATAGAGAGAAAGTAGAGTGTTGTGAGTGGTACTAGAGCATGTGGTTGATGGTGACTTGTCACTGTAGTGTCAGGCAAGTACCCCAAGATCTACGGGATTGTGTCTGAGAGGATCCCTATGGCGTCTGGGCGCCTAGAATATTTAAAAGGGTGTATATCATTTGTCTCTCCTAAAAAGGGCAAGGTTGGGTCCCGGAGGATCACTACGGCGCCTGGGCGCTTAGAATATTTAAAAAGGATGTATATAACTTGTCCCTCCTAAAAAGGGTAAGGTTGGATCCCGGAGGATCACTATGGCGCCTGAGCGCCTAGGATATTTAAAAAGATGTATATCAATTTTGGTTGGTATTTATGACCATTAAGCCACCGTGTTTTCAAGCTACGAAGAATTTGACCTATTCAAATAGTGATTTCTTTATCTTGATTTCCGAAAGTTTTATGAAACACATATTTTTATTTTCATATATACAACTCTTAGGAGTATTTTTTTTTTTTAGCAAAAGAGTGATTTAATATAGGGTAAATTACACAGAAGGGTCTTGTGGTTTGACTCAATTTCAGATAGGGTCCCTGTGGTTTAAAAAGTTTCAAATTGGGGCCTGTGATTTGCTCTGTTAACAAAAAGGGTCCTGAGGTCCAAAAATCTTGGTTAAAATACTATTTTAAGACCATAACTATTAATTTTTATGTGTTTGACTCCCTATTTGTGAGAGAATGACTTTGACGTAAAAAAAGAAAAGTTTCCTGAAAATGAATATAATTCCACCCAAATTTTCTAGTTGCTCTCTTAAAGTTTAATCTTCAGAATGCTCGTCGTCAAACTAGCGATCTATCTCCTCATTGTCTTCGTCGTCGTCACCAACCGATTGCGGCGTCGTCGGCGAGGCACGGCTTTTTTCGACGGAGTAGGGCTTTGTTTCTTGATTGGGGCCCTAATTCCGTTGTCACCCAAATTTTTTCCATTCCACACAAATCACAAAGATACCCAAAAAAAAAATCGATCAAACCTTTCTTTCTTTCTTTCTTCCATTCTCAAATCTTCCCTCTCATCAAAGACCCTTTTCTCTTATTCTTTTCATTCTCATTCCGATTCTTGAAAATTCTCCAGAATTTTCCGTTCTGTTGGATTCTTCGTTCGACATGGGGTTTTCAAAAAAATCCCAAACGGAATCGGAATCGGAATCGGAAGCCAAAAAGTGGGTAGTTGCAGGAATCTCTGTTCGCTCTCTGAAGCCTATAAACACCAAGGCGGCAAGAGGAAAAGAGAACGACGACAGCGACGATGCTTGCTCGACGACGCCGACGGCGAAGGAAGCCAAACAAGCTGCTGTGTCCTCCGGCGCCGAGGAAGCCCCGGCCGTCACGGCGTCACAACAACAACTTTAACGGCGTTAGGGAATTCTTCACGCATCCTGGTTTGGACGAAAAATGGCTTGGTGCTGACGACAAAGACTATGAGGAGATAGATCGCTAGTTCGACGATGAGCATTCTAGAGATTAAACTTTAAAGAGCAACTAGAAAATTTTGGGTGAAATTTTATTCATTTTCAGGAAACTTTTCTTTTTTTACGTCAAAGTCCTTCTCTCACAAATAGGGAGTCAAATGTATAAAAATTAATAGTTAGGGTCTTAAAATAGTATTTTAGCCAAGATTTTCGAACCTCAGGACCTTTTTTATTAACGGAGCAAACCACAGGCCTCAATTTGAAACTTTTTAAACCACAGGGACCCTATTTGAAATTGGGTCAAACCATAGGGCTCTTTTGTGTAATTTACCCTTTAATATATGAGAAACTCAAAGTTTTTTTTTTTTTGATTTTTTATTTCAACATTTTTAAATAGATTTGATACTTAAAAATAAATCAATATAGAGAGCATTCCATAAAATTCAAAACGCATCGTTTTCACACTCTGAAAATGGTGTTTTAACTTATAACCCTTCAACTGAGGAAAAAAGATAGTAAAGACTAAAAGGATCGGAAGACTATATGACATGACATGATCTGGAGGGTGAAGCTGGATGGATGAGATTGGACAAATTTTTAACACTTAAGCATATCTCCTCCCTAAAATAAGTTGGCAATATAGGAGTAGAATAAAACTCTTATGCAAGGGATGAAAATTCAATTTCTGTGATGTAAGATTCTTAATGCCAATGCAATGCAATGAAGTAGGCTAATCAGTTGGGTTTCTAATCAGTTGACTTACCAAGTTGCCATTAATATAATTTCCAACAAAAGTCATTCTGGTTTGCTTGCACCTCGTAGCCACACCTTTGTTACTTCTTCTGGCTTTAACGATGGCGAAAGTGATGAAAGCGTCGTCGATTCAGTTTTTTGTGTTTTTTTTCGTGTAAAATAAACTAAAACCCCTATGTATTTCTTCTTTCTTACATTTTAGTTCCATTCTAGAGAAAAAAAGTCCTTAATGTTAAAAATTTAAACTTTTAAGAGTTAAAAATCAATTTTATCTTTTTTTTAATGGAAAAATGGATAGAAACTGTTAGAGGGACCAACTTTGTCAAATTTTGCATAAATGGGGGACCAATATGGAACGAAAAATAACTGAGGAACCAATTTGGAACACTGAGCATAACTGGGGGACCAAAATAGGACTTTGGCCTTTTATTTATTTGAATAACATAGTCAACTGTCTTTTTTCTAGTGAGCGAGAGAGCAATAAAGGAATAGCGTCTGCATTTCTTCCATCCATCAAATTCGGCAGCTTACATTGTGCCACGTGTCCCATACATTTCTTCTACGTTTTCACCGAATCATTTTTCCATCTCAAAAACACCCATAGCGTCTGCATTTCTTCCTTCCTTGGATTTGTTTCGCCCCGTCCCTTGTCTCTCAAATCCAAGGGAGTTACTGCACTTGGAGTGGAAGAGTAAACAAGAAAAAACAAGAATCAGGCACACAAGAAAAAGACGGAAGAAATTAAAGAAGCAAACGCCATCACAACTTTGAATCCAGAAACATAATAATAGGATTGAAATTAATTTAAATGGCCAAGAATCACAAGCTGAAATGGCAAACCCTCTCAATGATTTACAATCATCTTTTACATCATATATCGATCTCCACCTACTTTTCACTTTAATAATATAATTTTAAGCTCCTTTTTGCCCTTTTTTTGGGGTCTTTTATCCTTATTTGCTTTTCATGAATTCTGTTCTCAATAGTGTGGAAGAGAAATATTCTTTCCACCAGTTTTTTTCATACCATTCTGATACGCCATAGGCCTCGACATCTGATGCACGCGGGCGACACGATCATCGAATACCTCGGGCTACAACGAAAAGTAGAACAACCACTGCTGCTAGCAGCAGAATTGTGCGACGACGACGATGACGACAAAGATGAAGATATCGATGATTTTGGCAAAGACGACGACGAAGGATTAGATGAAGAACTATTTGTGTCTTCAAGTTGCGCACCAAGGAAGGAAGAAATGCAGAGATGGTGGGTGTTGAGATGGAAAATGATTCGGTGGAAACGCAATAAAAATATTATAGGGTACATGGCGCAACTTGAATTGTAGGATCTGTTGGACGGTTATGATCTATTGGACAGCAGACACGGTACAATAAAAGTACGGTAGAGGATCCACGGCCGAAAATGATAGGCTAGAAAATGGATATAATCTAGATTGGACTTTTTTTTAAGGGTAAATTACAAATTAAGTATCTGTGGTTAGGTCGAATCTCACTTCACTGCCGTGTGGTTTCAAAAATTGCACTTTAGGTACCTGAGATGTGCACCGTTTAGCAATTAGGGTACTTGTGGTTTTATTATGTCAATTTTAAAGGAAAATGATGACGTGCGCTCACGTGAGTCAGTGAAAAATCAAATTTTGGTCCACGAACTATGGGATAAGTTTCACTTCGGTCCTAAAACTATTTTTTTATTTCATTTTGGTCCTCAAACTTTCATATTTGTTTCGTTTTTCGTCCCAAAAATGTTATTTCATATGGTTTACGCTGCTATTTCAAACTGAAATAATTAAGATGAATCATTTCTCTCTCAAATATAGGAGTAATCATTTCCACCAAAAAAAATATAGGAGTAATCATGGGCTGGACTTGAGGCCTGACCCGGTTAGACTAAGGGCGGGCCATCGGGCCTGGCCGAGCCAAACTTGGTTACTTCATTTAAAAAAAATCATATTTTTTATTGACCCATTTATTTATTTTATGTTTTTGTTCACCCATACTCAAATACGTAATAATAAGTGAGTTAAAAAAGAGGGGAAGAGAAATTTTCATTCTTAATTACAAATTGAAGATAAATTTGTGGTTAATTTTTATCTCTAATTTATGACTAAGAATAATGGTGAAAATTCCGATAAAATCACATTTTGGAGATCAAAACGGAAAAAATGTGAAGTTTTAAGGACAAAAATGAAACAAAAAATAGCTATTATGACCAAAATGAAACTTACCCCATAGTTTGAGAACCAAAAATGAGATTTTAACCTTGGAGTGGAAACCAACGACTAAGATGAAAGAGAAACCAATGATTAAGATGCAATAGAAATCGACAGTTAAGATACATTGGAAATCGATAGCTAAGATTGCGCCACGTCAGCATTTTTCCTTCAAATTAACGGAACAAAAACACAGGTACCCTAATTGCTAAACGACGCACATCTCAGGTACCTAAAGTGCAATTTTTGAAACCACACGACAGTGATGTGAGATGCAGCCTAACCACAGATACTTAATTTGTAATTTACCCTTTTTTTTAAATGAATTGTCATGTTTTACTTAATGGTAAATTATTGACAAGTTATATTTTAGACTAATAGAGTAATAGTAAAACAACTGAGAAAGTTTGGAGATCAAAATAGAAAAAAAAAAGTTTATAACCAAAATAAAATTTAACATTTGACTATACAAATTATTATAATTAACTACATAAATTAATTGTGGTCTCATGATGGGCTAATGTATATATAGTAGCAAATATATGAGTTATTCTCAAATATAGAATTTAATTAGTGAAAATAAGGATATATATTGACTAAAGAGTAAAGATAAATATTTGACCCATGACAAATAACCATATTTAAGAAATTAAAAAGGGTAATGCTAAAGGGCACTTTTTAAGGTGTATTAATTAAATTTTAAAAATGGAATTTCTATTTTGAAAATGCAAATTTACATCAGAATTTTATAAAAGCAATTATTCTTTGTCTCTTTATATAAAAATTCTGAGGTACATTATTGCTTCTTTAAAATTTTGATGTAAATTTTTTAAAAAAAAATAGAAATTCCATGCAATTAGTGCACCTTAACATGTGCCCTAAAGGTACTTGTTAGGATTACCTTTTAAAAAATAAGTGTGTTAGATTTTTGTTATAATGGTGTAACAGAACAAGATATTTCTATGCGATAGTCGATACTATTATACTAATGCGCTGCTTAAGGCAATGAAAGTCACACTCACCCTCTCAATGGACTTTCCTTTCTTAAAAGTCATATGGGCCTACACAATTTTATGCATCATCCAAATAGTATAATAGTATAATATAAATAAAAGAAGAAACATATATATCACTTGTTGCTCCTATGGCTCAAAAAAAATTATTTCTTTTTCCAATTTCATTGCATCTCAACCATCAGTTTTTATTATATCTTAGTCGTTGATTTCTGTTACATCTTAGTTGTTGATTTCTATTACATTTTAGTTGTTGGTTTCTCTAACATCTCAGCCGCGATTTCTGTTCCCACTCACATGGCTTAACAAAAAAAAATTTTAAGGTTAAATACTCATTTTGGTCCTCAAACTATAAAGTAAGGTTTCATTTTGGTCATAAAACTTATTTTTTGTTCTATTTATGTCTTCAAACTTTAACATTTATTTTATTTTGATCCCAAAATGTGATTTCATTGAGTTTTCACCATTATTATTAGTCATAAATTGGAGATAAAAATTAACCACAAATTTATCTTCAATTTGTGACTAAGAATAAAAGTTTTTCTTTCTCTCTTTGTCAACATTTATTATGACGTATATGAGAGACAAATGAATTATATTAATCGTTCAAATTAGAAATAATGACATAAACTATATGAAATTACATTTTGGTGATCAAATGGAATAAATATGAAAGTTCAATGAACAAAAAAGAACAAAAATAGTTTTATAACCAAAATGAGTATTTAACCTTATAAATTTGATTTTTTTTATTGAGTCACGTGAGCGACACATGACATATGCCGTTAATTTTTTACGAACAAAACCACAAGCCACCTAAATGCAAATAAGCTAACCATGTGTACTCTTTCTGCAATTTATCTGTAATTTTTTAATGACTCAAATATTAAACTAATTTTCCATTAATCTAAACTGTTAATGGATACATTGACAGGTTCGGATTACAATACTATATATTTGGTACGACCGTACGACTAATTAAAATTACTCTATTTTGGTCCCAACATATATTAGCATTGTTTTCTCAATTTAGTATGTCATGATTTTTTCTTCTCAATTTAATTACTAGTCCCTTTCAAATTGTTGTATTATCAACTTTAGTCCATCTATATTTAACTAAATTTGTGAGATATTATCTGATAATTGAAAACATAATATTATTAGTTGATGCTACAATGATATTTTAACTAACACAAATAAGTTTTTTTTTCATATTAACAAAAACATTTGTAAAAAAAAAATATTTTTATGTATGATTTTAAAAATTTAGAAAATCACTTAAAATGACTAAATTTAATAATGTATAAATGTATTTATGTAACAATTAAAATGCCATTTTATCAACAAATAGTGTTGCTACGAGTTGTTTGGTAATGTTTAATTGATGATGACGATCCATGTTGTTTTGGTGGAGGACTGGTATTGCATCTTGCATATCTAAACCTAAACCTAAACCTCAAAACACTCTTTTAATATAGAGTATTTCAAAATGCTCTTGTTTTCTCATCATTCTTTATCATTGCATTTTATGCGAATTACTATAATTAACTATATAAATTAATAACGGTCTCACAATCGATTGTCCAACATATAGTAACAAAAAGATATATATCATTATTTTAAAGTATACTACTCCATTTAATTAGTGAAAATAATAAATTCACTAAAGTGTAAAGATAAAAGTCTGACCACTCTAAAAATTAATTAGTCATATTTTAACAAAAAAATTAAAAAATGAGTTATTGTAAGTTTTTTTTATATAATGTATTGGCAATGTAACTAGAGTTTTCTACACGCAGCCAAAACCCAATATGAAAATCTCACTTGTAGCCCCTCAATGGACTTTCCTTAAACAGAATGAAATAATCAAATAAGTAAAAAAGAAAAAATGAGCGATATGAATACCGATGCCCTCCGGTCTCGATGGATAGCATTGAAAAATTCAACCTTGGGATTCCGTGTTCGAGGGCTGGTAGTAGACTCATTGAAAAATACCAAATTAAGAGGTATTCTAAAATACCTTTTTCATTTCTTTTGACTTATATCTTTTGTATTTAAGATCTATTTAACACCTTTTTATTTATCCTTTTTATCTAACACTAATTTGAATAATATGGTTAGAAAGTAAAAAAATTTTAAGAACTTATTTTCTAGTCTTTATTTCCAAAATGTATATATATATATATATATTATCAATATATGATAACTATGAAAAATTCAAAATGTTGGAATAAATTTTGGATAAGGACCCTTTTGTAATTTATTTGTTGTTTATTTATGTGTTTTGATAATTTGCAAAAATTTTCATATTAATATTTTTAATTATATATTTATTTTTGGGATTATATATGATATCACCTCTCCTGCTCCACCCAACGTCGCCGGCCCTGCAAGACACTCAGATGGGGTTGATACCCCAAGAGAGCCTTTGACGATCAAGTTAGTGAATATGTAGAGTAAGAGTAGAGATATATGAAATTGTGTGTGTGTGTGCTACCTGAGAGTCGCTTTTATAGGCTCGAGAGGGGGAGGAATATCTTCGTAGGGTGGTCTTATCCCTAGGGTTCTAGGGGTAAGGTAGTTATACAAGTGGGGGTAACGTAGGTGGGCCCCATCCCTAGGTTTCTAGGGGCTAGAGTTGTTATTCTGAGGATGGTGACGTGTGTGGGCCCTGTTCGTTGGCCTATTGGGGGACAGAGCAAATTTGTCGGGAAGGTCTTTTGTGTTTGCTCAGGCCGACCTGCTGGGGTAGACGGGCTCCCGTGCTGGGTCGGCTTCTAAGTCTGGTTGGCATGTGAGAGCTCTGCTTCCGATCGGTTCTTATCACCAGTCCCTCAAGTCTTGGTCTTGGGCTTTTAGTACAGGTCTAGGACTTCTTCTGTGTTTCTTGTGGTTAGGCTTTTGGGCCGTTCCACATCAATATATTTTTAGACTAAGTGTCAATTGAGTATTTATTATTGATTGAGAAATATGTTTAGAAATATTTTGATGATTAGAATTGGTCTTAAATGATATATCTTATATTCTTGGAATGTTTTATGAGTTAATGTGCTGATCTTTAATACCTTATTTTATGCACCTATTAGTATCAATCATGAGTTGATTGACCTTGAGTATTTAAGTGAGCTAAAACTGATTAGGAACTTCAGTTCCTAGAGGAACTATATAACTGTACGTTTTATGCACCTATTAGTATCAATCTTGTAATGTATGTATATAACTGTACGTTTTTCCTGCTAAACTTTAAGCATCCTTGTTTTCTTTATATTTCCCCAATCAAGTAAGTATTGTCTGATGGGCTGAAATGTTTTCTTGAGGCTAATACCATCTGAATTAATTGTTGCTACGAGTTGTTTGGGAATGTTTAATTGATGATGACGACCCATGTTGTTTTGGTGGAGGACTGGTATTGCATCTTGCATATCTAAACCTAGGTATTTCAAAATGCTCTTGTTTTCTCATCATTTTTTATCATTGCATTTATGCGAATCACTATAATTAACTATAAAAATTAATAACGGCCTCACAATCGATTGTCCAAACATATAGTAACAAAAAGACATATATCATTATTTTAAAGTATACTACTACATTTAATTAGTGAAAATAATATATTCACTAAAGTGTAAAGATAAAAGTGACCACTCTTAAAATTAATCAATCATATTTTTGAAAAATAATAAAAAATGAGTGATTGTGAGATTTATATATATATATATATATATAATGTATTGGCAATATAACTAGACTTTTCTATAGACAGCTAAAACCAATATGAAAATCTACTTATGGCCTCTCAATGAATTTTCCTTTCTTAAACAGAATGAAATAAGTAAAAGATGAGTGATGTGAAGACATGCCTCCCTACATTTCCATGAATGTTAGGGATGATGCTTCTGGGAAAAAATTCAGTCGCCGCTTAGGAATAGGATGAGCTCTTGCTTTTTCTGCTTGTATCGTGTTTTCTTTTCTGCTGTTCCCTGTATTGTTTTTATGTTCCTGCCTTCGCTTTTGTTGCTGGTGTTTGTACTCTGTTTCTTCCTGTCCTGATGTACTCTGTTTCCTTTTGCAATGCATTATGACTTACGAAAAAAAATATTGATGCCTTCCGGTCTCCATGGTAAGCATTGAAAAATTCAACATTGAGAGTAAGTTTGGGCTCCGGTCTCCGGTCTCCGGTCTCAATGCTTTCCGGTCTCCGATCTCCGGTCTCAATGCCTTCCGGTCTCCGGTCTCCATCCTTCCGGTCTCCCAAACTTAATGAGTCCCAAAAGTCATTAAGTTTGGGCTTCCTTAGTCTCTTATGTGTTGGGCCAAGTAATCTTTCCTAAATCCAACATGAACATAACACATTAACACTCACCTCTCAATGGACTCTACTCTGTAAATATCCAATATCTTATTTTTGGCTTTACAGCTACAAACATACCTCTCAATGTTCAATATTGCTATTCACGTGCATACAGTGGACACTATAACAGAAGTTTTTGCTTTTTTCGGTAAATAAATTTTATTTCAAATGTTAAGTTACCATCTTGCTTGTGCCTCGTGGTTCAGTGCAATCTTTGAATTGCCTGGCCCCGGGTTCGAGAGCTAGTATTTAATAGTACTAATAATAATTTATTCTCTTAATGGAGGTACTTCAAAGTACTTCTCTTTCAATTAAATCTCACATCCTGGTAGATATTAGGCCAAAATAAAAATGTGGTCTCTTAAGTCTTATACTAAAGATCTAATTTCCTATAGTAAAAATCAAAGATTAAAAAAAAGGATTCAAAGAGAAATTATTTTACAAAGCAAGTCCTTTTTTTTTTCCCAACAAGTCCTTCTTTCAAATATATGGAGAAAAGAAGCATTTTAGAGAGAAGATAAAAAGAAGGCCAAAGTATAAATTTGGTCCCATTTTTTTTGTTGCAGTTTTGGTCTTATAACTTTGCAAAAGGTTCCAATTTTGGTCGCATATCATTTTTGGTTCAATATCATAGAGTCAAGTTGCATAATTAGTCTAATATCTTTGCAAAAGGATCAACCATTAGTTAATTCTGTTGTAAAGATATGAGATCACTTCTAAATTTGACCCAAGGATATAAGACCAGTTTTGCAATTAACCCAAAGATATGAGAACAAATTTACAACAAAAAAAATATATGGGACCAAATTGGGGTCTGACCCAAAGATATGTGACCAACAGTGCAACAAAAAAAGATATGAGATCAAATTTACACTTTAACCTTAAAAAAATTTGCAAGGAAAGAAAGAGAATAAAGAAATCGTTTATTATTATTATTATTCTGATAAAATTGAAGATAGATGAGTCCATTTACACTTTAGCCTTTTTTCTTTTGGTCTGAACACGAACTTCATTAATTAAGAAGATGGTACAATATCACAAGGCTATATACATCAAAGGAGATACAAATATAGTCCAATTCTAACAATAAAGCTCATCTATGTACTCCTAGAAATGATTATAAAGAAGAATCAAAGGAGCTCAGGCAACACACTCAAGAAAAGAAGAAATAAATTCAGATCTCCTCGGAAGAAAAAGATATACTCCAAAATTTAAATACAGAAAAAAGAAAAGGTAGAGGCAACACCCCTTTTCAGTCTCTAAGAAGGCTCTTCCTATGTTTTTTCTCTAACATTAACATTACATATTAATGGACTTTGCTATCCAATAAGCCATGATGCAACGTCCAAGTTAAATAAGTAAAATGGGAGCAATTTGATCACCGGTACCTCCGGTCTCCATGTTCATCATTTTACTTCATGTTACATGGGGTTCCGGGTTCAAAGTTGATGAACTGAGAAGAAATTAAGAGGTATTCTAAAATGCCTTTTCATTTTTTTAACTTAGTTTAAATTACAAATTTAGTTTCATATCTTTTATTCTAAAATACCTTTTCAATTTTCTAACTTAGGTTAAAGTACAAATTTAGTTTCATATCTTTTATTCAGTTTCAATTTGGTCATGTATCTTTTTTTGTTACACTTTTCATCTTATATCTTTACATCAGGTCCCAATTTAGTCCTATATTTTTGGATCAAGTATAAAATTGGCCCCATATTTTTGGGTCAGATATAAAATTGGCCTCATATCTTTAGGTCAAGTGGATCTAACGGTATAGCCTTCTACAAAGATATGAGACCAATTCTCCATTATAACCAAGAGATATGGGATCAAAATGATATGAGATCAAATTGAAATCTTTTGTAAAGATATGAGACCAAAAGTGCAGCAACAAAAAAAATACATAACGAAATTAAAAATTAAACAAAAGATATGAGACCAAATTTACACTTTGACCTTTTAAGTTATATCTTTGGTTACTTGTATGTTGTATCTAAATCTATTTATTTCTTTTTTTTTTTTGTAGTTTTTTGTTTTTTTCATTTGATATTTATTTGGAGTTATTTTTAAAACAAAATAAAACATTTTAAAAAAAATCTAAAACACACCAAACCTTTTTGGTTGGTTTTTTTATCACATGAGTTCTTAATGTATGTATATGTCAAAAGAAATTGAGAACAAAAAATAGATTTATACAAAAATTACTATCAAACAAGGAAAACTATAAATCTGACTTAATATAATAATAAAAAAGGAACTTTTTAAAAAGAAGATAGAGACTACACATAGGAGAGAGGGAAAGAGAACTAAGGAAATGCTTCTTCTTTTTTTCCCTTTTAAAATTGGTACTTATATATAGATATAGATATATTTGGTCAGAAAATGTATTGATATATATATATATATATATATATATATATATATATATATATCTCTTGTTTTCTTTAAGAATAGGTATTGATATTGAAGTAGATAGGCCCCAAAAAACACACAAAATTAGGTTCCTTTATCTCTTATGTTTTGGGCCTAGTAATCCTTTCTAAATCCAACATGAAAATAGCACATTAACATTCACTCTTCATTGCAAGACTGCAACATCGAAATGGATCTTTAGTCAAATATGCCAAATGGGAGAATTAACTCTTCATTGCATGCTTTTATATTTTGATTATTCATTTATAAATAAGAAATAAAATTTGACTCTTCATTATTTTTTAAATAATAATAAATACGTTTCTTTTGCTCCACAAGTTAGCATACATAAACCAAGTTTGTTGAGTCTGGAAATAATGGAACTCATTTAAGTCATTAGTCACACATTACCTTGAGTGGTTCCCCCCTAATTCAATCATATTGCTTCCTCTCAAAAGTCAAAAGTCATGACTCATGACTCATGACTCATGACTAGTTGGCTAGTGTGATGCGTGGGCCTCAATAAAATTTACTAAATATCAAAGTTATTAAAACCGGACCGGACATTGAACCGGTTGAAGTAGCGGTTCAAGGTTCAATAGTTCAACCGGGGTCGGACCGTTTATATATTAATTAATTAATAAATAATAGACCAACAAAATAATAAATTACTAATCATAATTAAGAAAATTTCTATATGTAATAAAATTTATATTTAATATGTCATAATTAAATTCATTATAACATAAACATAGTCAAATAAACACAATAAGGAAATTAATCAATAAGGAAATAAATCACAATTAAGCTAAACACAAGAAGGAAATAAACCACAATCACACCAAATTATAGGGAGAAAATAAATCACAAAAAGAAAATAAACAAATAACATGGACCCTATTAATTAGAAACAGCTACAATTTAGTTTCTTTTTTTACCTGAACTACAATTTAGGTTACCATTCACATTTGGTAACAAAACACAGCACAAAACAGCACCCTACGTACACAACGATGGAAGACGAATTTGAAATCAGAGCAGCCAGTAATACGAAGAAGATCCCAAATACCTGCGGCGAAGAGGAGACGAACGACGCAGCGGCGAGGAGACGACGGCGAAGAGTGAGACGACGACGAAGAGTTAGACGACGACGAACACTAAACCGATTGAGGAGGAAATTGAAATTGAGAGAAGAAGAAGAAGTAGGAAATCCGAAATCGCAGCGGCTTTGTTCAAAAAAAAAGGAAATCGCAGCGCATCGGCCAAAATGAAATTGAGGAAGAAGAAGGAACAATCGCAGCGGCCTAAACAAACCCTAAACCGATTTTTTTTTTTAAATTCAGATCCAAAACGACGTCGTTTTGGGCAAGTGAAGGCAAAAAAAAAATTGCTGAACCGGCTGAACCCCTTGAACCGCCGGTTCTTACCGGTTTTGGCGGTTCAAGCCCGGTTCTTCGCCGGTTCTCTGCACAGCCGGTTTGTCCTTCAACTCGGACCGGACTGGGGACCGAGTCGCGGTCCAACCGGCCGGTCCGGTCCAGTTTTGATAAGCTTGCTAAATATAACTGTCGTGGTGATTTTATGACACTAACTCATTCGCAAGGTTATTAAAACCGGACCGGCCATTGAACCGGCCGAAGGAGGGGTTCAAGGTTCAATGGTTCAACCGGGGTCCAACCGGGGTCAGACCGTTGACAAATAAATAAATTAAAAATAATAAAAAAACCTATATATGATAAAATTTTAATTCAAATATTCATAATTAGGTTACAAAAAACAATTATAACATTAATATATTAATACAATTTTCATAAATTAACATGAATTAATATAGAGATAATCAATTTTCATAATGTTCAACAATATAATATCATCAAGTGACATTTTATGATCACTTTCTCTATCAAATTTTGGTTCATAATCAACATTCTCTAATATTTGACCCATAATTATAAAAAAAGACCAAAAAAATCAAAAAAGAAAAAAGAAAGAAAAAAAAAAAACCAGGACCGGTTCAAATCGGTTTGCCTCCGGTTCAGGCCGGTTTCACCGTTTTTGGCCGGTTCCCTCCGGTTCAGCCTGGTTCTCTGTCTGGCCGGTTATTAAGACAACTCGGACGGGCCTAATGGCCAGTTCCCGGTTCAACCGGCCGGTCCGGTCCGGTTTTAATAACTCTGCTCATTCGTGCCTTTGTGATTCATTGCTTTTGTTCATGGATTGGGGCACGGGTTCGAGCTAGTATCCAAAGAAAAAAAATACATAAAAATATATATAGAGGTATTTTGAACTTATTCAATTAATTTTTTCTATTTATTTTAATAGTTGAGAGACTAATGTTTTGCCTTTTTTTTTTTGGCATTTGTTGTAATAAAGCCAATTTTGCATAGGAATTCTACATTGAAAAGGTATTTAGACTTAAAAAAAGACTTTGATTTTACTTTTTTTTTAAAAAAAATGTTATATTGAAAATATTTTGAAATTTAATTCTATAGACTAAGGCTCAGTTCGTTTCAACTTATAATCAAACTCAAATTATAATTTAATTATAATCTGATTATAATTTGAATGATTATTTGTTGATATGTTGTTTAGCTAATTGTTGATTATTAGGTGTAAAATTATTGAATTGTATATGTAAAGATTATGGTTGGTAGATAAAAGGGTGAAGAAATTGAAAAATTGCATAGGGGTAAAAATGGAAGAGAAAATTGAAAAAAGTAGAATGTAATTTTTAAAAAATCATGGTTGTTTGGATGAGATTTTTTATTATTTAAAAGTATGATTATGTTACTATTTGCCTCGGGATACGTAATAATATAATTATTTGAAAAGCCACTTTTGAAGTGATTATTGGGTTAGGTCGACCGAAATTATTTTTATATGTTAAGATTACAATTACCTAATATCGCCCAAAGAAATATATATTAGCCCGTGTTATTTTTTTATTCTTCATTTTGTTTTAACTCAACGAATCATTTGCTACAAAAAGTACGAATCGGTTGGTTAAAAATCTTGAAATGGTTAGCAATTTGGTCCCTGGGATCAAATAACAGTCCATCTCAAACATACTATAATTTTGCTTTATCCAACTAAACACAGAAATAAAATGCGTGGTCCTAGGTTGAGGCACAGGTATCTCGCTTTCTTTAAGGTAGTGGAAACATGACGATAAATATATATTTTTAATGTTGACTTCAAATAACAGAATATATATATTTATATATAATGCTATTGTGTAGTCCTGACCATGAAAGAAACAAGAAATGGAACAGTGGGGAAGCCAATAATTAACAATTCGGTTTATGGGTTAAAATAATGGTCATTGTCCATCTCATACATTTTAGATGCCAAAATCTAACTTTGCCAAAATTGAATAAAGCAAAATCATAATATGTAGGAGAGAGATAATTTTGGCATCTAATAATTTTCACCGAGTATATAAAATAGTCCGTAATGAATAAAATAAAAGTTAGCACTATATCGAGTTGTCCGAAAATAATCATGAATGATATTTTACATGATAAATTGCAAATGTAACATATATATATATAGGGCAAAACTTATATGCAGTTCCTTATATGCTTGCTATAAGGTTCTCTAATAAAAATATGACACGTGACAAATTTGTTTTGCTTGACCAATCATGATAGGAAGAGAGTATTAAATACAACTTTTTGCACAACCAATTATTGAAGAGAGAGAATGTAATTAAAGCTTGTGATTGAAGAACCTCATAGCAAAGATATATGCAGTTCCTTATATATATAACTTCAGTTGAACGAACTGAAAAATCAGTCTTTGGGGCAACAAATTGATCCATCGAAGTAGCATTCTGGTTCACCAAGAAGGACCAATCTTCTCTAGTCCAGAAATTCGATCACCAATAAAAAATAAATTATTATTATTATTTTAATAAATCTTAAACATAATTAAAAGTAAAAGATTAATTATAATAATTTAAAAAAGAAAATATGAAAAAGAATTAAGTGAAAGGTGATGTAGGAGAGAGATTGTTGTAGGTGTAATATTTGAGGGATAGTGTAAAATGACTAAAATACCCTTTTATATAATTGATTGAATGTATTAGAGTATAAGTAATTATAGATATATATAAGGGTATAATTGTAATTGAGTGTGTTTGATTATTAAAAAATTAAAATTATAATTTAATCAGAAAAAAAAATTATAAAACGAACATGATTATTACAATTATAATTTAATTTGATTTTATTATATATGCAAATGAATTGAGCCTAATATGTTAGAAGAGAATTACTTATAGTATCCTTTTGATCATGGGATAAGTCTCATATATATACTTTTCTTTTTTTTGGTTAACTGTATCATAAACTTCTACATTTAATCCAATTATTTTCTAAGGCCTAACGCTTAGTCAATTGTTAACAAAAAAAAAATACTGACGTCAACATTTTTTATAGTGCAATTTATACAATTAATATGTGAAAACTTTAGAGTACAACTGTCATGAATGTTTAATTTTAAAATTTTAATGTTGACTTCAACTGTTTATGGTAATTTTAACAAAATTTAAAACTATATGAAATTTGCAATTTTTCATTTCATGAATAAAATTGTATAATATCATTTTTTTAAAGACTAAATAGAGACATCTGTTATTTTCTTTAAAAAAATCATTAATTTACTCTTAAAAAGCCAAGAAGTCATAAATGATCGAAGAACTTGTGGAATGTAAAAAAGTTTGAGAATTATGTACCTATTATTTTAGTTGATTATGTTGTGTAGTGTGACTTCTTTAATGTATCCAAAGAATATAGCATGTCAATTATACGACACAATTTTTATATTTTGTGTCAATTATATTCTCAAAATAAGTATTTCTTTGTTAACATAACATAAGTATTTTTTGTTAACGATTGAGTCGATTAGGTCTTGAGGTACAATTAATTTTTGCTAATGTTCCAATTTGATAAGTGTGTGTGAACTGTCAAAGTAATGCACATAAAATTGAACTTTAGGTGAATTGAGAATTGTAAAGAACAAATGAAAGGAATTTTTGTCTCTATATTTGAAAAGTTAAAAAAAAAAATATTTTCTCCTTAATCCTACTATTATTTTAAGATACCTTAAATTAAAATATAAAAAAAGAATAAGTGAGATTCTTTATATCCTTTTATAGAATTCTTCAATTTAAAACTTTGTTTATACTTTCTCTCTGTAACAATTCGTTATGTAAAAAATAATTTTGTTACATTTTTTTTATATGTGATTAATGATACACAAACTTGTTATTATATGCAATATTGTTAGATTGGATGATTCACTGAGCTCGATAAGTTTTCAAATTACAAGTAGATTGATTTAGGGTGCGTTTGGTATGCTGTGATCTCATACCCGCTATCTTATATGGTATTTTAGATATCTGACGTTTGGTAACGCCATGATGTCATCATACATCGACATTCAAAATAACACTTTGTCATCAGATAATAGCAAAAGGGGTGTGATTTGATGTCCACACAAAAACTATGTTATCTCATATGACAGGGTTTACAAGGGCATTTTTCAATCAAAGTTTCAATTTTGCCCTTTTTGGTTTATTTGTTTTTTTTTTA